>JBBPBX010025359.1:0-38941 GCA_038048925.1 Garcialebias charrua | reverse complement strand
TGAACACGTGAAGTTAAAGCAGGGTCATGACCTGCAATAAAAACATAAAACACAGTCAGAAAGCAAGTTCAACTCACTGTTAGGCACAAGGTGTTGACGCACAGGTGATAGATGGAGACACCTGTTGGATGAACTGGAATGTGGACTTCATAGAACTGAGGTAGTTGAAAGGCATAGCATATACAAGTCCAAAGAGAATGCACATAGCTTTTGGCAGGTCTTGAATGTTGGCCAACACGACTTCTCCCTCCATGATGATTTTCAGAGAGGCTGGACTGAGATGCAAGGAGGATGAGGGCACAGCACCTTCAGGTTCAACGAGGAGAATCCCAATGTCAATGTTGCAGAACAAGTCATCATCATCTGAGTCCTTAATAAATGACAAGAGCACAACAGAGACAATTATCGTTAAGCAGCCATCATTAATTGATCAAAAATAATGATTTCCATAAACGAATTACAATATTTGTCATATCTTCTGTTTTATCATAACATGCAGCCCTAGTTTCCTTGTGTAAATTGTGTATTTCCATAAACGAATTACAATCAGGGTATATGCAGAAATTCCAGAGTTGAATTTAATACCTTTTAATACCTTTTTAATACCATCAAAATATTTTTTAATACCATCACGGCACCGAGCTGTAACCGTAGCGGCAACCTGTTGTACTTCAGTTTAGAGCAACTAATTGTAAAGTGATAGATTACTGTCATTTTCTTCCTAAACTTTGGTAGTAAATGTAGTTTTATAACAATTACTGGATACATCAATTTGCTTCTTGCCTCAATAAAAGCACTGACCTACTTGTTATTTAAATCTAACCCAAGAGAAAAAGTTTAATTGTTCCCACACATAACATATCTCTAATGGCAAACAAAAACTGTAAACTTGAAAACAGAACAGTTTAGTTAAAATAATTCAACACTGAACACATGCATAATTCAAAAGAGGTAGAAAAATAATAACTACTGTATTTTTCATCCTGTAAGTTGCAGTTTTTTGCATAATTTACATGCCTTGCAACTTATAGGACGAAGTGACATATTTATAGATTTTTTTCCCCATATTTATAAACCATAACACTGAAATATGACCGTTTCATTCATTCTGACTGGAAAAAAAAAAACTTCATGATATCTATTGTAGTAATAGTGGTATGGCATGCTGTTGTATCATGTAATAGGAAAACGTGCCTATAATGACAAATTTAAAAAAGTTCAAGACAAAAACAACAGGACTTTATTTATTATACTATTTATTATACTATTATATTATACTTTATTGTTTTTTTATTGCACTTTTTAGAATTCACCATGTCCTGGATGACTGAGAATCTTCACTAGCTATTAATGACTCAATCGGCCTGCCATACTCTCCCCACCTCTCTGCTTGAACCTTCAACCCAGCAGCCAGCTGCACCACAGTGGCGAAATACAGCTAATTTGACCATTAAAAAGTGCATTTATTAAGAAAATGACAGACAGAAAAACACCTCTGCTATAATTTCGAGCTAACAAACAATTGTTTAGATAATTTTCTTGTTAAATGTCGGCGAAACGAGCCGCGCTCCTTTTTCCTGTTTGTCACCGCTGAGCAATCACGGAGCACACAGGCACTGAGGCAGCGACACTTTTTAAAAAAATAAAGCCGATTTAACCATTAAAGTACATTTATTAAGAAAACGTTAGACTGAGACACCCTTTTTGCTATAATTTCGAGCTAACACACAATTGTTTAGGTAAATTTCTTGTTAAATGTCGGAGGATAAAGCCGTGATCCTTTCCTGTTTCTTTTTACAGACATGATACCAGCTGTAGGTGCGCGCGCACACTGACTGACGATATGACGTCTTAGCTAAGGTCCTACTTGGAACATAAAATTAGAAAAGATAAATAAATTCACAGACCTTTTTTTAGACGACAGAACAAGAAAAATATAGTTGTGTAGGTTTAAAAAAAATTAATACCTCGTCAGATGACGTTTATTACTTTTTAATACTTTTTAATGGCCTTAATTTGTGTTAATTTCATTTACTACCTTTTAATACCTTTTACAACCCCGCGGATACCCTGACAATACAGGAAACCCTCGAGGTACGACACCTGCGACCTACGGCAACTCAGACTTACGATTTTATCATATTTAATAAAAATGATTTAAAAAAAAAAAAATTATTACATGTATTATTATTATTTTTTGTGTGTTTAAAAGTTATTAATTTCATGTGTATAGCACTTTGTTGCAGCTGTGGTTGTTTTAAATGGCTTTATAAATAAAGTATAATTATTAATTTTACGTTTTGATTAGAAATTTATCGTATTTACGCAACTTCCGGTCGTTTCCGCTCGCCACTTCCGGTCGCCATTTTACAACTGTACTGCGGTCAATGGAGCTCCAGAGGCTACTGTCAGCTGGCTCCGTGTGCCCGATCAGGGTTGCCTCATACGGATAAATTAGCTGGAAACACTCGGTCAACTCTGTGGACGTCTCAGGTCCGGAGGAGCAGCCGCGGATCGCCCCGCGATCGGCGGCCACAACGCCGCCCGACATGCTAACGACAGCAGCTAACAAAGCAGCTAACACAGGCGAAGACACCGAGCCGACATGCCGCGGAGGGGCCATCTGCGGCCGGGAGCTCGCCGCAAATGTCCGCCTGGCAGTCGGGGCCACCGGCTCAAAGTAAGACATTATATTTTTTATTTATTGTACAGTACAGTATTCATTTACTGTGCAGTTCTGTGCGTGTTTATGGCCTTAGTATGTCTGCTTGTTCAGTCTCATGCCATTAAATATGTGTGCGGCGCTCCGTTAGCGGTATAACCGCGACCTATGTCAGAAACGCGGACCTACGACAGGCATGTGTTTTTGGTCCGCGAGGTACGACAACATCGACCTAAGTCACACACGTAGGTCCCTATCCCTGACGTACCTCGAGGGGTACCTGTATTTGTCATATCTTCTGTTTTATCATAACATGCAGCCCTAGTTTCCTTGTGTAAATTGTGTATTAGTTTAAGCTCCACAAAAGGACACATGATCATGTGCTAGTGTGGAACGATACCGTATTCTTTCAGTTGTTTAAAACTATGCTCACAGGGTTTTTTTTTTTTCAAATACAGGAACTGTCACCAGGGTTCCCACATCTATGGAAGCGGATATGAGACGTATTTAAAACTAAAATGGTTTAGCAGGAATGCTTTTTCATTTCAAAGTCAAGCTGCCTTTTTTGAGTCATAAATAAAATTTAAAATGAATAAACCAAACTGCATTTTCATTTTCTTCTTCGAGACTGCTCAATTTGTAACTTAATTAAAATGATAAGTAAAATAACATTTAACATTTAATTTTCAATATATGTCTAAGTAAAAAGTGGCCAAAATTCATTTTGAAATCTCAATTTTGAAAATTAAAATGAAATAGCAGAAATGCTTTTTAATTTCAAAGTCAAGCTGCCTTTTTTGAGTCAGAAATAAAATTAAGATTAAATCATTTTCATTTTCTTATTCAGCACTGTTATATCTCATTGAACTACAGAGCAAACTGCATTTTCATTTTCATCCTGCCCCCCTGCGCTCAAAGTGTGACAATATTCAATCTCAAAAGCAAACCCAGAGTAATTGAGACGAAATTAAAACTAAAATGGTTTAGCAGGAATGCTTTTTCATTTCAAAGTCAAGCTGCCATTTTTTGAGTCATAAATAAAATTTAAAATGAATAAACCAAACTGCATTTTCATTTTCTTCTTCGAGACTGCTCAATTTGTAACTTAATTAAAATGATAAGTAAAATAACATTTAACATTTAATTTTCAATATATGTCTTAGTAAAAAGTGGCCAAAATTCATTTTGAAATGTCAATTTTGAAAATTAAAATGAAATAGCAGAAATGCTTTTTAATTTCAAAGTCAAGCTGCCTTTTT
Organism: Garcialebias charrua; assembly: GCA_038048925.1. Lineage (NCBI taxonomy): Eukaryota > Metazoa > Chordata > Actinopteri > Cyprinodontiformes > Rivulidae > Garcialebias > Garcialebias charrua. Next base: position 35,020 of record JBBPBX010025359.1, on the reverse strand, counting down.
TGAGTCAGAAATAAAATTAAGATTAAATCATTTTCATTTTCTTATTCAGCACTGTTATATCTCATTGAACTACAGAGCAAACTGCATTTTCATTTTCAGCCTGCCTCCCTGCGCTTAAAATGTGACAATATTCAATCTCAAACTCAAACCACGAGAGTGACGTAATGCGCTTGTCAGACAGCAGAGGGCTTGCGGAGTTTTAGACAGGAGGAGATAGTTTCCTCCTTCCGCTGAAAGACCTGCTGTGAACTCTTGTCACGGGCATTTTTATTTATATATTATTATTATTTCTATTTATTTACTACTGTAAATAGGCTCTGTTCACAAGTGCCGTAAATCACTTGCGCATTGACCGGAAAGGTAATTTCCAGCTTCCGGTCTAGCCCCGGTCTCTGTGAAAATAGTGCTGTCTGAATGTTTACAAGAGCTGCCCAAGACAATGTTCATCTTATCGTTGATTCCTGGTCCCCTGCTCCGACAAGCAAACGTAACAAGGGATTTAAATTGCATGTCTCAAGTTTTCTGCACAACTACGAGGGTAAGTAACGTTAGTTTGATCGCGTTGTGTTGTTGCTACCTGTTAGCGGCTAACGTTAGCCGCGATCTTTTTTTTGTGTACTCACGTTAGAGAAACAGATTTTCCACACTTAAACAAAACGGCTCATATTTTGTGATCATTCTACAAACATGCTGCTCTTCTCAGTTTCATGCAAAAATCAGGAGACAGCTGTGAAGTCGTTGTCAGGGCTCTGTGTCAGGTCCATGAAGAAAGCTGAAAAACCTCACCATAGGGTGAAGCTAGGATTGTTCAGATGACAGTTTTAAGATTGTTGGTTCAGTAACCCCACGTTCCTGTTGTTAATGTAGATTTAGCTAAGATGGTAATTAAATATTAAATAAAAATAGGATGGAATTTGGCTACACTTTAAGAAGATGTAAACAGTTGAGTTTGGCCTTGCTAGTCTCCAGTGGGTTATTTGCTGCATGCATTGTTCTTTTAATTTGGTAATTCATGCATATTATTGTAGTTTTACTTTAATCTAAAGAACACACTCACAGCCCTTCTTCTTCTTCTGAAGGCTAGAAGTTACTCTCTGATTTAAGGGGGGTGAACATTTGTGCTCAAAACAGTTTTCAGTTTATTAAAAAATAGACTGTGTGCACCCTTATGTTATGTTTAACTTGTCTTCTAGTTTCCTGGAGGAATACGTCGGAGGACTGGGCAGCAGAGCAGAGGAGTGGAGCGAGGATGTCAGTGTGAGTCAGTCAATCTAGTACATTCAGCTACATACTGTATTTACATTCTTGGTCTAATTATTTTGACCTCGTGTGTTTTTATGCAGCTCTCAGAAACTAAAGTCTTCACTCCCTCATGTGCACCTGCTGCTGAGAACCATATCACACCTGGGCAAAGGTAATGTTTTCTCCACAGAGTCTTGATTTTACTTCATTTTTTATCGATTCTACCTGTTTAACTTGTCATTTTATTGTATATTAAATTGAGTTTTTAGTTCACTGTGTGTTAGTGTACTGACATGCAGAGGTGGGTAGGAACAAGTTACATTTACTCAGTTACATTTACTTAAGTAGCTTTTTGAGAAAATTGTACTTGTCAGAGTAGTTTAAATGTGAAAGACTTATACTTTTACTTGAGTAAATTTTAGGGGAGAAAACCGCAACTTTTACTCAGTTACTATGGGCTTTCTGCCGATCGCTACAGTTACTTTTGTTTCAAGTACCGGTATGTAAAAATATTTGCAGCAAAATTATTGCGTAACTTGTTGTCACCTGACATGTAACCAATAAAGTGAAGCCAACCAGTCACGTGACCACAACAAACTCTCCGCGCGGGCCATGTTGAGTGACGTCGGAGATTCTAGTAAACAGTTAATGCTGTTTATAGGATGTCAAAATGTAAGAAAATGAGTTCCAACATTTACTGGTAGAAACAAAGTTTTGCAGAAAGTCAAGTTTTTTATTATTTAACAGAATTATTTGGGCTACAGTTCCCTTTGTGTTTGATTTTTAATTACAACAATGTAAAATATGTTTATTTCTAAATCCTTTTGGCTGGTATTGCCTTTGTTTTTTAATTTATAACAATGTATGTTCAGTCTCATTAAAAGTTATGTTTCCTTGTAAATCCATTTGCATGTTATAATTTAATGACACAAGATGGTACTCCGCAGTTACTCACTACTTGAGTAGGTTATAATCAAAGTACTTTATTACTTTTACTCAAGTAAATTTTTGGATGCCTACTCACTACTTTTACTTGAGTAATATTTGGTTCAAGTAACAATACTTTTACTTGAGTAAAAATTTTGAATACTCTACCCACCTCTGCTGACATGTAAATACTGTACTGTACACACTACACTAATACTGTATAGGTTCTGCAGGCTCTGTGCTGCACAAGATTCATATATCTCGCCTCTTTGCTGCAGAAGCCTGGTGTTGGAGGAGGAGAACCACCTTCCTCCGCTTCCACACAGAGTCTGGTCTTCACCAACTCCCACCATAACCAGCAGCCGCCCCCGAGCTGCAGCACAAGATTTTGATGGCCGCTACAGTGACACACAAGTTATCCTGGACTGTACAGAACTACGGTGTCAAACACCTTCATCCCTGCTCCTCCAGAGTAAAGTCTTCTCTTTGGTCAGGAAGTGGAGATCCATTTCCTGACCAAAGAGAAGACTTTTCTTCATATCTCCATTGGAGATATGAAGAAAAGTCTTCTCTTTGGTCAGGAAATGGAGATATGAAGTTTGATAGAAAAGCTGATGGCACAGTCTTGAAGAAAAACAAAATGCTGTCATTTACGTATATTGACATTGTCTTACATTTGTAAGTAGATATTCTTGATGGAAACATGTTGTACTGTTTTCTCTGGAGGTAAATAAAAATAAATGTCACATTTTTGTAAGTGCAGTACCTAAACATTTTATTGACCACTGTATTTTGGTATGTGGATATCTTAAATTAATTTTATGTGAGAATGTTAACCTATTGTACCTAAGTTTTTTGAGAGGTCCAACTTTGAAAAACCTTGTTTATTTGATAGTGTCAAAAACAGGGTAAAGTTAAACAAACATATTAACAATCAAATGCCTTAAATGAAAATTACAGATATATTATCCATTCAATTGGATATTTTTTTAAATTATTGTTAGTCTTGTTTAGCCACAGTAACAACACAATATCCTCTGTATTTCAATATTTGAACACTTTAATTGTGAAATAGAAGGTCGAAATTTTACAGGTAAGAAATCATATGCTAAAAACCTTTAAAATAAAACTTTTATTGATTTATGGAATCTGCTACCAAGTAGGTAAACAGATTAATGAGGGCTGAAAATTTTACAAAAAAAATCTTGTAATTGCTTTGACTGATAAGGTATTTAGCAGCAGCCAGGGCCAGCCTGTGCTGATGTGTTGGGGCGCAGACGACGCTGAAGAAGGGCTGCTTGTTGAGATGGACGTGCCAGAGGCAAGGAGGGGCCGGAGTGTCTCTGAACCAGCTGGCTCAGCACAAGGCTCTGGCTGCAGGCCAAAGTCACCTGCAAGCACACACACACAATAATTAAATCTATATCACGCACATACATTCAAACAGGACTGCACAGATACTGATGAACTTACGGCTGAACTGTGACGACAGAGAGGTGGTGTTAAATTCAGAAACCTTCATGTCCCCGCTGGAGGAGAATGGTGGAGGTACAGGTGCTCCCAAACCTGGCAGTCGACCAATGGAGGTGTTGCTTCCTAGGGTGCTAACAGGAGGAGCAGTCTGGGAGTGAAGACTTTAGTTTCTGAGAGCTGCATAAAAACACACGAGGTCAAAATAATTAGACCAAGAATGTAAATACAGTATGTAGCTGAATGTACTAGATTGACTGACTCACATCCTCGCTCCACTCCTCTGCTCTGCTGCCCAGTCCTCCGACGTATTCCTCCAGGAAACTAGAAGACAAGTTAAACATAACATAAGGGTGCACACAGTCTATTTTTTAATAAACTGAAAACTGTTTTGAGCACAAATGTTCACCCCCCTTAAATCAGAGAGTAACTTCTAGCCTTCAGAAGAAGAAGAAGGGCTGTGAGTGTGTTCTTTAGATTAAAGTAAAACTACAATAATATGCATGAATTACCAAATTAAAAGAACAATGCATGCAGCAAATAACCCACTGGAGACTAGCAAGGCCAAACTCAACTGTTTACATCTTCTTAAAGTGTAGCCAAATTCCATCCTATTTTTATTTAATATTTAATTACCATCTTAGCTAAATCTACATTAACAACAGGAACGTGGGGTTACTGAACCAACAATCTTAAAACTGTCATCTGAACAATCCTAGCTTCACCCTATGGTGAGGTTTTTCAGCTTTCTTCATGGACCTGACACAGAGCCCTGACAACGACTTCACAGCTGTCTCCTGATTTTTGCATGAAACTGAGAAGAGCAGCATGTTTGTAGAATGATCACAAAATATGAGCCGTTTTGTTTAAGTGTGGAAAATCTGTTTCTCTAACGTGAGTACACAAAAAAAAGATCGCGGCTAACGTTAGCCGCTAACAGGTAGCAACAACACAACGCGATCAAACTAACGTTACTTACCCTCGTAGTTGTGCAGAAAACTTGAGACATGCAATTTAAATCCCTTGTTACGTTTGCTTGTCGGAGCAGGGGACCAGGAATCAACGATAAGATGAACATTGTCTTGGGCAGCTCTTGTAAACATTCAGACAGCACTATTTTCACAGAGACCGGGGCTAGACCGGAAGCTGGAAATTACCTTTCCGGTCAATGCGCAAGTGATTTACGGCACTTGTGAACAGAGCCTATTTACAGTAGTAAATAAATAGAAATAATAATAATATATAAATAAAAATGCCCGTGACAAGAGTTCACAGCAGGTCTTTCAGCGGAAGGAGGAAACTATCTCCTCCTGTCTAAAACTCCGCAAGCCCTCTGCTGTCTGACAAGCGCATTACGTCACTCTCGTGGTTTGAGTTTGAGATTGAATATTGTCACATTTTAAGCGCAGGGAGGCAGGCTGAAAATGAAAATGCAGTTTGCTCTGTAGTTCAATGAGATATAACAGTGCTGAATAAGAAAATGAAAATGATTTAATCTTAATTTTATTTCTGACTCAAAAAAGGCAGCTTGACTTTGAAATTAAAAAGCATTTCTGCTATTTCATTTTAATTTTCAAAATTGACATTTCAAAATGAATTTTGGCCACTTTTTACTAAGACATATATTGAAAATTAAATGTTAAATGTTATTTTACTTATCATTTTAATTAAGTTACAAATTGAGCAGTCTCGAAGAAGAAAATGAAAATGCAGTTTGGTTTATTCATTTTAAATTTTATTTATGACTCAAAAAATGGCAGCTTGACTTTGAAATGAAAAAGCATTCCTGCTAAACCATTTTAGTTTTAATTTCGTCTCAATTACTCTGGGTTTGCTTTTGAGATTGAATATTGTCACACTTTGAGCGCAGGGGGGCAGGATGAAAATGAAAATGCAGTTTGCTCTGTAGTTCAATGAGAGATAACAGTGCTGAATAAGAAAATGAAAATGATTTAATCTTAATTTTATTTCTGACTCAAAAAAGGCAGCTTGACTTTGAAATTAAAAAGCATTTCTGCTATTTCATTTTAATTTTCAAAATTGAGATTTCAAAATGAATTTTGGCCACTTTTTACTTAGACATATATTGAAAATTAAATGTTAAATGTTATTTTACTTATCATTTTAATTAAGTTACAAATTGAGCAGTCTCGAAGAAGAAAATGAAAATGCAGTTTGGTTTATTCATTTTAAATTTTATTTATGACTCAAAAAAGGCAGCTTGACTTTGAAATGAAAAAGCATTCCTGCTAAACCATTTTAGTTTTAAATACGTCTCATATCCGCTTCCATACACATCTGTCTGTCCAGGCTCAAATCCCAACATTTATATTTACCCGTTATTTCTACTGATAGTCCCATTGAGTCACAAAAACTGTTTTCAAGAGACCTGTTTAGGGAGCAAATGGTGGGGGTAAAGAGCCTTGCTCAAGGGCCCAGAGTGGGGCAAATGAAGGTTGAGGCTGGTGTGGATGTTTCACCTTTTCCACCCACATTTTGACGTCGTTAGTCCTGGGAGTTGAACTGGTGACTTTCTGATCACTGGCCCATATACTCTAACCTCTGCTCCACCACTCCCTCATGAAACAGCATAGCATAAAACATAAGCATAACAGTTCATGACATGAACTCAACACAGCATAGCATAAGACATACGGGTAAATGAAAATTAAAGGGATAGTTTGGATTTTTCAAAGTGGGGTTGCCTAAGTGGTCAGCATGTAGATGGTGGACAGAATTTTCCCCAATTTAGAGAAGCAGCAGGAGGATCAGTGTAAGAAAATAAGCAGTGTGTTTTTGTGGACATGGTCACAGCAATTTGTATTTTTAGACACTTTGAAAAATCTATGTTCATTTCAGTGTACACATTTTTATTATATTTTCAGCACCTTACATTGTTCCTTTAGGTCATCTTTGAGATAATAAAATTACTTACAAAGGCTGGTTTGTAGGTCTGTGGGGTTCATGTCACCAAGGATAACAGGAAGTCCTCTGAGCACCAGTGTTCGAATATCAGTAAGCTCTGCAGTCTGTTGGGCAGTAAAATGACAAACACAAGTGAGCAAACAAGTACAAATGATTGCATTATACAATGTGAAGTTCTCACACCTTTATAAACATCAACATCAAGGACTTTTGAAGGTATTCCCTAAAATTTAAGAACACATGCATCATGGTTGATTAACATACTGTTACAACATTGAGAAGAGCTAGCAGGTTGTACTGAAGTTCTCTGAAAGTTTTAGTGAAGTTCAGAAACTCACAGCCTTGTTTTTAAAACCTTTGATTTAAATCTAACATTTTCTATGGGAAGCATTAAGATGAATAGTCACACTTGAAGACATGAGCTACAGAAAACAATAGGACCAACCCTGGTCTGTTGGGAAAGCTGTGTCAACACTTGGCCAACTTTCCCTCTCTTGGATCGAAAAATCTCGACAAGACGAGGACTATGTCGATCGATGCTCTCATCGAATTCCTGCTTGAGATTCTTGCCAACAATCCTGTTGAACTCCATGCATACCTGCAAAATACAGAGAATGTTCCAGTATCACATCTCAACAACTAATAACCTTAGCTGAAAGCACCAGCATGAGGGCACCAATAAAAATTGCACAGGTACAGACATGGTCGGAAGCAAAACGCATAGCCCCCTAACTTATTTAGATTTTTCTAGTCAAACTTTTTTTTTGGGACAAAAAGTCAATGTACTGTGCACAACACAGGAGTTGCTTGTCTATTGCTTTGCTTGTTTGTGGTTGTGTGACCTCTGTGAATCCAAGTTGACACTTTAAGCTCTGATGGCTTCCACAACAATCTATACTGTATTATTCAATAGCTTTGTTATTCAATTATGATTTGTAAATTTCAGCATTCTAACGTCCGTTACTTCTGTGTAGCACACCATTGTTATAGAAAAGACTATTCATATTTTGTGTCAAATTATGGATTTTAGTTGGCAAGTAACCTTTTAATAAGCAGGATAGTGCACAGTGAGCAGGGCATTACTGCATAATACACCCCTTCAGGATAATCTGAAATCTGAGTCCTGCATCAGGCTGTTGGGGTTCATTTTGCAATAATTACCTGCTCACAATACAATTTCCCTTACCTAAAAGATAGAGGTAGCTGTAGACAGCAACTCTCATATCCTACAAGGTACAATGACAGTTTGTGCTGACAGTCTGGATGGGTAACAAATATATTTGGGTCCTATAATGGCAGCTTCCTATTGGAAAGACAGACGCATGAAAAAATATTACAGGTAGTCCCCGTCTTATGAGCGCTCTTACATACGAGGTTCCGGACTTACGAGCTGCCGAACGAACAGTAAATTTGTAAAGAACATTAAAAAAATACAGCATTTTTATGTGTTTTTAGATGTGTGTTAGCTAACCATTTGGAAACACGTTTCCGACCATGTTTATGAACTAATATGAACGTTTTTGATGAAAAACGAGTGTTCGTAGTAGCGCTAGCATAAATGTTCCAACTTACGAGCGAAAATCCGGACTTACGAGAACATGTGCTTCGTGTTCCAACATACGAATTTTCGTGTTACGAGCACCTCGCAGGAACGGAACTCGCTCGGAAGTCGGGGACTACCTGTATTATGCAAGCTTAAAAATACCACAGCTTTATAACTTCAATCCCACAATTGTTTCTTTGAATTGAGAAAGCTTGAGAAAGGATGAGAAGCAAAATGTCTTCAGTTACAAATAAAGTCCATTTGTTTTGTTTTTAACCTTTTTGTGGACTTATTATTTTAATCATGAACTTACTTGATCTTCTGTAAAACGAGCAGGCCAACATTCCACCATGTCACATATTGCAGGTTCTGACTCCACCACCTCTTTTCTACTCAATGCAAACATCAGGTCCATCTTCTCTTTCACAAGTTGTCCATCTGGAGTTCTCTTCTGCATTTCATCAACCAAGCATAAACACTGTTGATGTAAGCAAGGAAAGGTTATATTTCTGGTGAAGCTTCCATGTTTTAACCTGTAATGTTTTAACAGGTTACCCCTTTTCTCTGTTAGAAACTCACAGTATTTGCACCTCCACACAAACCTGTAAAAAAAAAAAAAGAAAGAAAACTTTTAGCACACTTATCCATGACCATATGTCATCAAAGATCAAGGAAATATGGTACTTTGAAATATTCTAGCCCTTTGAAATTTATGTTATCAGCCAGAATAATTAGTTTTCCTGTTTAACGTTATTTAGAGTTAAAATTAATGCAGAATGAGTTGGGCTTGCCTTTCTATCTGCAGAGTTAATAACTTTTATAACTTGTTATTGTCAGTTTATTTTAATAGTCTGGTGATAGGAGGAGCTGGCTACACAGCTCTTTATTCCTTCAGGATTTCAACGTGGCTCCAACTTATTTGTTAAACTGCTGCACTATTTTCCCCACACACAATTGTCACATATTGCTCATTTTACTAATAACCAGCTAATGACAGAGTCCATTACATTTTCAGTCAGGCCGTAACCGTAACGTGAACTAGCTACGCACATGCAACGTGAAGCTAAGCTAATCAACATGCAACGTGAAGCTAAGCTAATCAACTTAGCTGAATTGATACAACTGGAGTGGAGCGCATTTAAGATATTAAAAAAATCACAGACAGGATTCACTCGGCATAAACTTGTGTAATAAAGGTTGCTTTCAGCAACCTACATATCTCCTAAAGCAACTTTCCGTAATAAACTGTGAACTGATAAAGTTAGCATGCTAACGCTAAGCTAAAACCTAGCACACTCATTAGAGCTCACTACTCAAAACCCCTCAATTTTACCAAAATTACAATAACGGTCGGCTGTAACTGTAATGTGAAGTTACATCTGCACAGCTATCTTTTACATAGAGAAATGTCTACAAATATATAAAATAGTTGTTACTTACAGTACTAGACCACTTTGTCTCAAAGGAGCGGCAGAACTGTGCAAGTGGAACTTCTTCTTCTGTTGAGTTTATTGGCGGTTGGCGAACTCATATTAAGCGCATTACCGCCACCAACTGGACTGGAGTGTGGATTTGGATAATAGACAGAAAAAAAAAAGAATAATAATAATAAAATAAATAAACTGTGTGGAACTTGCCCGCACATGCGCAGTAGGGCAGAGTTTGAATAGACCCAGCCCCTTCATGTCAAAATCAAAATATCTTTAGTAATCTGCTTAAAAAAATAGGTATACACTCTCTATATTTTAGTAAAAAAGTACAGTAAACTTATTTGTATTTAGTAATGAGACAACATTTTTACAAAACATAAAAGAATAAGTAATGATTACTAAAAAGTTTAAATACAATAAATATCAGGGTTAAGAGTGCAGGATGCTACAGCCGCATGAAACTTAACTGTTTCACTTGAACTAACAGTAAAATATTTACTACTTCAGATAAATATGTAGGACTTTTAAGTTAATTGTGTATATATATGTGGTTTGTGTGTGTGTGTGTGTGTGTGTGTGTGTGTGTGTGTGTGTGTGTGTGTGTGTGTGTGTTCAAGATATTTATATATGTTAGACATTATAAATATAAATGTTAGTTATTAAAAACATTAACTGCACAAATCTTCCTTTAAGTATTTTTTCCTCAAGAATACCTAACGAAAGTCACTCAACCACTTCATTTGAATATTACCTTCAAATTACATTGATTTTATAAAAGTTTTTCTTGCCTCAATGTCCATCTTCTGAAATTATACCCTAAAATCATCCATACAGGGTACATGTATGTACCATTAACTACTTGGGAACATAAAAGTACTTCAAAAAGTACAAATATGTGCCATAAGTTCCAATTTTTAGCTCTATATGGTACAAAAGTCCAGGATGTATCTCAGGGGACAGAAATGTACTAGAATATACAGAAATGTACCGCTACTGTAACTTTTTTTCTGACAGTGTACATATATTGGGATGAAGGGTTTAAAATGTGCAGTTTTCTCCCAAGTTTGACAAAGTTATTTTTACTGTATTTCTTCATTCTCTCATGTAATGTCTCATTTTTTCCATACTTCATTATCACCTGGCTGTGATAAACTGAAACTTTGATGCTATATTAGTGGTTTGAATGTCTCAAAGAGGTCAAAGAATTCCTAGTGGAATTAATTAGATAATAGGCCAAACTACCGTACTTTAAGCCTTCGTGGGGCAGCGTTGAGTGATCTTCACCAGTACATAAAGAGAATCATAGTAGCATAGTATGAGATAGTAAGTTGCCCAATTATTGGCAGCATATATGTAAATTTTGTAGCAGTTACACCAATGTGATTGGTATTTACGTCATTTCTATTTTGCAACATTCTTTTTTTTTTTCTTTCACTATCTCAAAGCAATTTATGGCTGTTAACTTTACTGATGCCCTTCATGAAATTTTGTATTGAAATTGAAGTTATAATGTTCTATGATTCATTTTTTCTGTATTTTATTTAATTTTTTTCAATTATCTTTGTCAAAAAAGTTTTTAGTTCCTTACCTTTAGGGACATTGCAAAATTCATCAATGACTTTTGTTTCTGTAAACCTGCTAACTTAAAAAATAAAGTCAGCTACAGTGGGAAAACTATGCAGATATGTGGGTCGTTTTTGTATCCATATATACACAATATATATTCACATATATTGTGTACATGTCTTTGTGTATATTTGAAAATATATCATAACATTTCTATATAATGGAATATATTGTATAATATATTGGAATTATAATATATTGGAATATATTATAATATATAATATATATATTATAATATATTGGAATATATTTTACAATATATTCCAATACATTTTACAATATATTCCAATATATTTTTGTTTCGTAAGGGATAGCATAACACAGATATGGTCAGAAGCACCAATGTGGGGGAGGGGGATGGCTCTGTAGGAATTTTTCATGGTGGTGTAAACCTGGTCCAGGGTGTGGTTTCCTCTTGTTGCAAAGTTTATGTTTCTGTATGTTTTTGGAAGAACACTCTTTAAATCTGCTTGGTTGAAATCACCAGCCGTGATGAGAAAAGCATCAGGGTGTGCTGTTTGTTGCTCACTGATGTGCAGATATAGTTCTATTATTATTATTATCTATTATTATTATCTATTATTATTCTATTATCTACTATTGACCCTTTACAAGGATGACTAGACAGTATTTTAACTAGAGTTGATGACAAACTGGAGTTGAAATGATCAGAGTCTGTTGTTCCTTTGTTAGCTGTGTCTAATGCTCCTTTTTTCATCAGAAAACTTTTACTTAAATGTGTTTACTGCAGTTAAACTGACACATTGGTTCTGCTTTGTGTTAAATAAAAACTTTCAAAGGTAAAATCATTCCTCTTTCTTATTTTCAGTGTGTAACTTTTATTACTTTAGTATTTTAGTATGTAGCTTTATTTTATTTCCATTGCCTCCTTTTCTTGCTGTTACTTTTATTCTGTTTTCACTGATTTATTAGCCTGGTTTAAACCAGACCCTTGTCCTTCACTTCGCTTTGGACTAGGGTCTGGCATCTCTGCCATAGACAACGATTTCTCCTGGAGATTTTTGAATGGACCAATCAGAGAACAGGAGGCAGAGTTTTGTTAGTTTAGCCTGGCGAGGTCCAGGCTATCAGATAAATTGCTCAGAAACCACTCGGTGGATATTTTTTCTGCCACCAGTGTGTAATTATATGTCTTTAATTTACTGACTGTTGGCCTAGATGAAACATTTGAGATAAAATTCGATTTTTTATCATTTATTTTCGTAGCGCACCCGAGGCTGTTTGGAAAATATCAAACCGAAACTATTTAATATCCAGCAGATTTGACCATTTCGTGAATTGATTTAGGAACTGTTAAGCTCAGGAACACTTCTGATATAACGTCAGCTATGAAATATATTTTTTCTCAGCAGAGAAATAATAGTTTTTTACCTTGTTTTGATGAAAATTCGTTCGTGGCGGCAGCCATTTTGAATGACGACGTCAGTCGACATCGTTCAAAACTCCGCCTTCTGCTCTCTGATTGCTCAGGAACACTTCTGATATAACGTCAGCTATGAAATATATTTTTTCTCAGCAGAGAAATAATAGTTTTTTACCTTGTTTTATTGAAAATTCCTTCGTGGCGGCAGCCATTTTGAATGACGACGTCAGTCGACGTCGTTCAAAACTCCGCCTTCTGCTCTCTGATTGGTCCGGTCAAAAATCGGCCGGAGAAATCCTTGCCTATGGGAGGAATCCCAGACTGTGCAGTGAAGGGAAATGAGAATTGAGCGGAGCTGTGCAGGAAGGCGAGGGCCAGGCTACTGATTTATTGTACCAGTTTTTATTTTCTGTCCTGTTAAGCACCTTGGTCAATGCAAGGCATTGTAGGAAGGTGCTATACAAATAAAGTTTATTATTATTATTATTATTATTTTAATTAATGGCATTTAACTCTGCATGTCACCCTGCAATTCTGATGCACAGAATCACAAGAGTGTGAACTGTGTCACAGAGTAAACACAATAAAAACGTATTATCTGCAGCATTGTTCATTAAACTGGAACAACACTTTTAATGTATTACAGAAAATATACATAAAGTACACACACTTAATGATATTGTAGGCCATTGCGTTAGATAATACATTCAGCAAGTACTTTTACTTTAATACTTTTAGTATTTTTAAAAGCAAGTACTTATTTACTTTTACTTAAGTAAAAACATTAATGTGGTACTTCTACTTTTACTAGAGTACATTTTTGTCTGTTTATTTGTACTTTTACTTAAGTTGTTTGAGTACTTTCTCCACCACTGCAGCTGAGTGTAGGTTGCATTAGAACAGTCATCAAGTGATCTGGGCAACTCCACAAAACCTGTTGCAGCACTAACTCTCAGCATCACACCACAGTTATGCAAGATTAAAGTTATGCAAACAGTATATCAAATGAACAAAATACTGTACATTTATTATCTGCACAGCCATAAGTTTATATTGGACTAACTTCATTTGACAGAAAGCACAGTAGTTCTTACCTTTAACGTTAGCTTCCAAGCTAACGTTAGCTCAAAATCGTCCTCATTTCTGGCTTTTAAAAAAAAGTCAGCTGACTTCTGTGCTTACGTTTCCAACTGAAATGGATGGTGCCGCTTCCTGTCTGCTCTCATTTATTTCACTGTCAGTGTCATTCATTGTCCTCTTGTTTTGTTGGAAAAAAGTCAGAATATGAGCGTGGCTGTATCTGTTTGAAAACAGCTATCGGTAGTTTGCGTCAGTCAGTGACCCGCCCCCCTCGAACTGTAATTGGCTAGAATGTTGCCTTGGCTTCACTGATTGGTTAAATTGTATGACTGACAAACAAAGATAGGAAAAATAGAATGATGTACACTCGGAGATTAAAAACAAAAAACTTCCCGTCGTCCAGTCTACTTGCAGTCAGGGGGGGGGCACAGCTGACTCTGTGGGGGGGCAATGCCCCTCAATGCCCGCCCATGCCGCCGGGCCTGTCTCAGTAGCTGGTAGACATGACTTTGGTAAACCCTTTGTCATAAAGTGATATCTGATCATTAGTGGTGTAACGGTACATGTGCGTTCGGTACGGCACGTTTGGTTCGGTCCACGTGTGTACCGTTTAGGTCATTTTTTCACTCATTAAATTGTATTAACAAGAGATTTTCCGCCGTGGAACTAAAATTCCTAAGAGTGTTTCAGCACAGCACTATTATCTTGCAGCACATAGCATTAGCAGCCTAGCATCTTGTCACGGTCATAGACATAAATAATGTAAAAGTAAACATATTTATGTCCGAGGTTGAGGTCTCCTGTTTGGGAATGTTATGGCTTTCTTGTTAAAAGACAAGTACAAATCCAAAGCTGTGCGTCGACGTTTTTTCACGTAGACTGGATCTGCAGCAGGCAACATGTCTAACTTGTTAACGCGCTTGAAACGACATCATCCGAAGGTGAACATCTTCTACAAGCAAGAAAAGTAGCTTGATGCAATGACCAATAACAGCAGCTGCATTTAAACAACCTTTTTCAGGTAATTCAGATCGGTCCAGTGCAATAACACAAGGGTCCGTGTACATTCAGGCAGTTCGTTTTTTCATTTGAAACAAAAATGAAAAAAAAAAACCGAAAAAAAACACTTGTTTTTTTTGTTTTTCGTTTACTGAACCAAAACAAAAAAATGGATTACAAACCGTTTTCCGATTTCCGATTTTGTGCACAAAACGAAAATGGAAAAAACGGATAACGACGGGTCAGTTTCGATTTTGTATTTTTATTTTTTTTAAACAAGCAACATGACCCGGAAACTACTCTTGCATGTAAACAATGTCAGTTGACCGCCAGAACACAAGGGTGGAAAACACGGCTCTGCTACATAATGAAATGGAGAGCTTCATTTTATCAGACTAGCATCTGCTTTTGTAGGCTTTTGCAGTCTGTCGGCGTGTCTTTAATAGGACTTGTATGTCGCAGGTGCAAAAAGAAAGCATCTATTTGACGGATGACGCTAACGTAGCCATATTTCCCCAAGTGGATGAGGACTTCAACTGCTTTGACCTCATCACACAGGGACATTATGAGGTCCATGGTAACAGCACCACAGTTGAGAAACTGGCTCCTGCGCCCCCATCAGATTGTCCTGGCCGTTTCAGTTTTCAGCGGCCACCCGGTGCAGCTACTGGCTTCTCCTGCCCACCTCCATGGGCCACCATGACCAGGACATTTCAGAGGTGATTAATTTTTTATTTTCCTTTAGATAGCATGCCATGTCATTGCCACAACAACAAATAGGCTAAACTTCTAAAATTATGCTTAACTTGGTTAGTGTACAAAACAATTTGCACAGGCTCCTGCTGCTGTTGATCATGTTGCTTCAATTTGTCAGCTTTGTTATGTATTCCTGTAAACATGTTGAAAATATTTCATATTTATTTTTCCATTTAATTTGGACATCACTTGGTGTTATAGTGGTGTATCATTAAAATGATGGAAATACATGACATTAGTTTGACCCATTGTCTTAATATACAGTACTGCAGCGTTCAAAATTAAACAAAGGTAATTTGGTTTTCATGTAAACAGCATTCCACATCTCTGTATGTCCATGGCCTCATTCATATACCTGTTCTAGTCCTACTGTAATACATGTATGATGTGAACATTTATATAATTTGCATTTAAGTTCAGAATAAACTGAAGCTAGTACTTTTGCTTTATTGATGGTAAATCGAAAGTTCATGAATACACAACCTATTTCTTCACTTCAAGGTTTTCATCCAAAAAATATAAAAATAAAAAAGCTTGCTTGCAGAAATACTAGAAATGTTTTATTGATCTCTTTTTTACATTAATACACAATTTATGGATACATTTGTCTTTTTTTGCTTTTTAGGGAAAGGCATCCCCAATGATCTGGCACAATGTGGTTGCAAGTCAAGGGTCCCAGAAGACTTACTATTTGAATCCTCTGTGGCAGCTGATTTCTACAGGCAAGAAACAGGAAGATCACTGACTAGAGAGTCAGTATTTGGTGCGGACCCGTTTCATTCAGAGGAAGATAATAGTAGGGCAGAAGCAGAGTTCAATTTGCTTCACCCTGACCTCGAAGCTTTGTTTGATTCCACTGTGAACAGGCACTACAGGCCATTCCAGGACTGTTTGATAGACCTGGTGAACATAACTAGGAGGCATGTGTAAGGTCAGCTTTTCCCGTGAAAGCCCCCATAAGAAGGGAAGAAATGACATGTGTGCACTTGTGAAAGTAAAACTGTTGTGCTTCATTTGGACACTCAGACTTCAATTCTGAGTTTCACATTGCCCGACAGGACACAGTAAAATAAAAATGACGTGTGATATGTAGAAGTTCTGCTTTTTTACCGTTATTCCATGGTAGTTGAAACTTTGTCTGTTTTTTGTGTGAAAGCTGACAGCCTCACCCATTTTGTTAGCGATTCATACAAAATAAACACATTATTATGTCAGCAAAGTTAGTTAACATTGAGTGATGCATTAAAATTTTGTAAATCTTGATTTCAATTTTTTTTGTGATAAAACAAATTTGTCTAAAAGTTGTTTTTGTACCAAAATTTATATGGTCCTAGTGTTTAAATCTATGTTGAAAACTTTGAAACATTGATAACAAAATAAACATCTTATGTTGCTAAGAAATTCTTGTATATCTTCAAATGTTTATCTACTGTACTATAGGGCCTACTGGTCAGGACTGATGCTACAGAATCCTGTAGAACATCAGGACTGAAGCTACAGAATCCTTTAGAACATCAGGACTGATGTTAATGAATCCTGTAGAACATCAGGACTGATGCTACAGAATCCTGTAGAACATCAGGACTAATGTTACTGAATTTTGTAGAACATCAGGACTGATGCTACATAATCCTGTAGAACATCAGGACTGATAAGTAAGTAAGTAAGTAATGTTTATTTCTAGAGCGCTTATCACAGACATAAAATCACAAAGCGCTGTACAACAAAATCAATGGCAAAAGTATACACAGAATAAAACAAGCATAAAATCTACAAATATCAATCAATGCAAGATACAATAAAATCATGACATAAAAGCCTGAGCAAATAAAAGTGTTTTCAGTTGTTTTTTAAAAACCTCAACAGAGGTTGATGCTACAGAATCCTGTAGAACATCAGGACTGATGCTACAGAATCCTGTAGAACATCAGGACTGGTAAGTTTGTGCATCAAGACATCAAAATATGCAGAAATACCACAACTGGCCAGAGCATTGAGATGAAAATGAATCAATGAAAATATGAATTTAATAATTTTTCTGACAGTTCAAATGAACATATTGTTGGAAAAAAAAGGATAACAATGAACCAAGTGTTTCTGTAGTTATGTGTAAATAAAGTTACAGTAGTACACTATATTATCTGTTAGTGTTGAGTTATTCTTTGTGAGAATATTTGTGTATCTGTTTTAATTTCATTCGTTCATCTACAACTCACAGCTCGTACTTTAGTAAAAACAAAATTGGTGAATGTTAAAAAAAACATTTTATTAAAGTAAAACCATCCCATATTATCAAATATATGAAAACCTCTGGGGAAACATTAATATGAACAAATTATCAAAAAAAGTTGAGTTTAAAAAATATCTGCAAGTGGTGTTTGACTTCATCAGCTCTGTAAAAATGACACTTTACAGCTGTAAATCTGCAAAATCAGAATTTTACTAGAAATTCAATTTTACTGAGCAGCTGTGTCATTAAGAACTAGTTTCTCCTCATCCTGCTGCTTGTACACTTCTTCAGACTCCACCACCTCCTCGTCCACCCTCCTGGATGTCCAGGTGTTGTAGGTCTGGACGCAGAGGACATCTGTCTCCTGGGTCCATTATGGGCTGAATGCTGCATCCACTTTGTCACTTCCCTCATCAGAACCACAGAAAATCAACAGATTTACATCAAAGAATATTGTTGAGTACTATTCTTTTTGTTGATGCAATCTTACCTGCTGTGATGTGAAAGTCTGGGTTGTACTAGTTGTGGTTCAACAGGAAGAGCCTCAGGTGATGGTCTCCAGCACACCAACACAAAGGACCTGGGAGAGGTTCAGCTCCATACTGGATCCATCCATCCATCCATTTTCTTCCGCTTATCCGGGGTCGGGTCGCGGGGGTAGCAGCCTAAGTAGGGAGGCCCAGACTTCCCTCTCCCCAGCCACTTGGAGCAGCTCCTCTGGGGGAATCCCAAGGCGTTCCCAGGCCAGCCGAGAAACATAGTCCCTCCAGCGTGTCCTGGGTCTTCCTCTGGGTCTCCTCCCGGTGGGACATGCCCGGAACACCTCACCAGGGAGGCGTCCAGGAGGCATCCTAACCAGATGCCCGAGCCACCTCAACTGGCTCCTCTCGATGTGGAGAAGCAGCGGCTCTACTCCGAGTCCCTCCCGGATGACTGAGCTTCTCACCCTATCTCTAAGGGAGAGTCCAGACACCCTGCGGAGAAAACTCATTTCAGCCGCTTGTATCCGAGATCTCGTTCTTTCGGTCATAACCCAAAGCTCATGACCATAGATGAGGGTGGGAACGTAGATCGATCGGTAAATTGAGAGCTTTGCCTTTTGACTCAGCTCTCTCTTCACCACGACAGACCGGTACAGCGCCCGCTTCACTGCGGACGCTGCACCTATCCGCCTATCGATCTCACGCTCCAGTTTTCCCTCATTCGTGAACAAGACCCCGAGATACTTAAACTCCTCCACTTGGGGCAGGACCTCCTCCCCGACCCGGAGAAGGCATGCTACCCTTTTCCGGCTCAAGACCATGGCCTCGGATTTGGAGGAACTGATCCTCATCCCGGCCGCATCACATTCAGCTGCAAACCGCTCCAGCGAAAGCTGTAGATCACGATCTGATGAAGCCAATAGGACCACATCATCTGCAAAAAACAGAGAAGCGATTCTAAGGCCACCAAAACGGATCCTCTCAACACCTTGGCTGCGCCTAGAAATTCTGTCCATAAAAGTTATGAACAGAATCGGTGACAAAGGGCAACCTTGGCGGAGTCCAACTCTCACCGGAAACGAGCCTGACTTACTGCCAGCGATGCGGACCATGCTCTGACACCGGTCGTACAGGGACCTAACAGCCCATATCAAAGGGCCTGGTACCCCATACTCCCGGAGTACCCCCCACAGAACCCCCCGAGGGACGCGGTCGAATGCCTTCTCCAAGTCCACAAAGCACATGTAAACTGGTTGGGCAAACTCCCACGCACCCTCCAGGACCCTGCTGAGGGTGTAGAGCTGGTCTAGTGTTCCACGACCAGGACGAAAACCACACTGCTCCTCCTGAATCCGAGGTTCGACTATCCGACGGACCCTCCTCTCCAGAACCCCTGAATAGACCTTACCAGGGAGGCTTAAGAGTGTGATCCCCCTATAGTTGGAACACACCCTACGGTCCCCCTTTTTGAATAGGGGAACCACCACCCCAGTCTGCCAATCCAAGGGAACTGCCCCCGATGTCCACGCGATATTGCAGAGTCGCGTAAGCCAACACAACCCCACAACATCCAGAGCCCTAAGGAACTCAGGACGAATCTCATCCACCCCCGGAGCCCTGCCACCGCGGAGCTTTTTAACCACCTTGGCGACCTCAGCACCAGAGATTGGAGAGCCCGACCCAAAGTCCCCAGGCTCCGCTTCCTCAGTGGAAGACGTGCCAGTAGGATTGAGGAGGTCTTCGAAGTATTCCGCCCACCGACTCACAACATCCCGAGTTGAGGTCAACAGCACGCCATCCCCACCATAAATGGTGTTGGTCGCGTACCGCTTCCCCCCCTGAGACGCCGGATGGTGGACCAGAATCGCCTCGAAGCCGTACGGAAGTCATTCTCCATGGCCTCTCCGAACTCCTCCCACGCCCGAGTTTTTGCCTCAGCAACCACCCGAGCCGCATGCCGCTTGGACTGCCGGTACCTATCTGCTGCTTCCGGGGTCCCACAGGCCAAAAAGGCCCAATAGGACTCCTTCTTCAGCTTGACAGCATCCCTCACCGCCGGTGTCCACCACCGGGTTCGAGGGTTGCCACCACGACAGGCACCAACAACCTTGCGGCCACAACTCCGATAAGCTGCCTCGACAATAGAGGCGCGGAACATGGCCCACTTGGACTCAATGTCCCCCGTCTCCCTCGGAACGTGTTCAAAGTTTTCCCGGAGGTGGGAGTTAAAGCTCCGTCTTACGGTATGGTGTATGGTGCCACCTTACCGTGGTGGATCAATATATAAAAAAAACAAGTATTCACAGACAGCAGTCTCTCAATAATCAGTACATAGTTCTACACACAATGGTCTCTGAAGTCAGAAAAGAATAGTTGAACATTGTTTAATGTTGTTTTATAGACATTAAAGAAAATAACTGCATTTCTGAAGGAGCTTTAAAAAATCCAGCCACTGAGGCCTTAAAACATAAACGTGAGGCACAGAAAGGTTTGTAAGGTCATATTTTTATGCAAAACCTCTTATATGAATATGTTAACTGTTCAACTAAACCTAAAATATTAAACATAACCACGAGGTGTTTCTACGTTCTTCGTCGCTACAAACTGCTACTGTATACAGTATTTAAAACCTACAATAAGCATTTTAATGTGTCACCTTACAAACTTTTAAAAGTAGCCTACCACGTGTATGACTGACTAAATATGAAACAAACAAACAAACAAACAAACAAGCAAACAAACAAACAAACAAACAAACAAACAGAATGCTGCTGAATGTAAAGTAAAGTTTTCACTCACTGTTGTTGTGAATAGCTGCCATGATGATGATGCGGAGGTGAAAAGTTGCTCAGTTGAATCCAAGTCAGAATTTCATCCAAATTCTGAGTTCTGACTGTAATACTTCACGTTATACAACAAAACTTGACAGGACAACGTTTCTGTGTAACAGCAAACATCCATTTTACTTTGAGTCCCCAGCAAACGCCCCCCCCTCCTCCCTCCCTCCGTTGCCTTTTCACAATAAAAACACAATAGTATCTTCATCATAATTACACTGATGTAACTGGGCCGCGGTATTGATCTCCCAGATTTTTCTCTGTTGTTAAGAGTTTTTTTTCAAATTCAAGATCTTTTTTATTGAATTTTTCATTTTTTTTTTCAGACAACAACAACAACAAACAAAAACAACAACAACAACAAAAAAACACAACAATCAATCTAAGTTACAACATGTAGAAAATAATCCCTACCCAATCACTGCCAAAAGAAAAGGAAAAAAATAAATAAAAGGTAAAATAGCCAAGAGACTGCATTAACCTGAATGAGTTGTGTTGTCAAAGAGACTGGAACAGATTCAGGAAAGGTCCCCAGACATTCTCAAATTTACCCTCTTTCTGTTGGAGTGTGAATCTGATTTTCTCCAGCTTTAAACAGGACATGATGTCAGCCAACCACTGAGCGTGAGTGGGTGGAAACGGTTCTTTCCACCTAAGCAAAATAGCTCGTCTGGCCAGGAGAGAGGTGAACGATATTACATGTTGTTGGTTTTTATTTAGGTTTGTCATGCCCTCTACAAGACCAAACAGAGCAATCAGTGGGTCAGGGTTCAGGCGTGTATCTAGTACATGTGATAAAGTCTGAAAGATTTCCCGCCAATATTTGTTCAGAGATGGGCAAAACCAAAACATATGGGAGAGAGAGGCTTCAGCATGTTTGCATCTCACACAGTATGGGCTGACATCAGGATACATAGAGGACAATTTCAGTTTAGAGATGTGAGCTCTGTGCACCACTTTAAATTGTATTAGACAATGTCTAGCACAGAGAGAACTGGAGCTCACCAGTTTGAGTATGGAGGTCCAAGAGTCCTCTGAAATAGAGGAGCCGAGATCCTCTTCCCAAGCAGCTTTGATTTTATCTGAGGAAGCACGCTTCAAATCCAATAGTTTACTGTAAATGAATGAAATGGACTGTTTTTTATTTGGGTCTAGAGAAAGAATAGTGTCAACAATACTGCTATCAGTTGAAATGGAGAGGCTGGACAAATGAAGAGTAATAAAGTGCCGTATTTGGAGATACCTAAAAAAATTGGACTGGGGAAGACTAAATTTTTCACATAGTTGTTGAAATGAAGCTAAAGTGTTATTGAGAAACAAGTCATTGAAGCGTACTATACCCCTTCTTTGCCATTCTTTAAAAACAGAGTCCTGAGATGAGGGTTTGAAAAGTTGGTTAGACATGATAGGGCTATAGAGAGAGAAACTAGAGAAATTGAAACATTTACGAAATTGTGCCCAGATTTTTAGTGAGTGTTTTATAACTGGATTTATAACAGTTGTAAGTGGTGGAAGCGGGAGTGAGGATCCCAAGAAAGCCACGGAGGACCATTTCCCAGAACACTGTGACTCCATCTCTACCCAGTCAGGGCTGTCAGGCCTGTTGTAATAGAATGACCAGAATGCTAGACAGTGCAAGTTTGCTGCCCAATAATAAAAGCGGAAATTTGGAAGGGCAAGACCGCCTGCGGCCTTAGTTTTTTGGAGATGTGTCTTATTTAAGCGTGGACGTTTTCCTTGCCACAGATATGATGAAATGATGGAATCTAACTGAACAAAGAATGAACCAGGGATAAAAACAGGAATATTTTGAAAAAGATATAAAAACTTAGGTAAAGTGACCATCTTGACTGAGTTAATACGGCCTGTGAGGGAAATGGAAAGCGGTGACCATCGGGATAATGCCTGCTTTGTCTGATTCAACAGAGAGACAAAGTTTTCTTGATATAAATCTTTATACCTCCTCGTAACTGTAACACCCAGGTAAGAGAATTTTGTCTTCTCAATTTTAAGAGGCCATTTACCAAAGTCAAGAGTCTGCGCCAGGGTATTGACAGGGAAAATTACACTTTTACTCAGGTTTAATTTGTAACCAGAGTTTATTCCAAATTCCTCAAGTAATGATAAAACGGAGGGCAGCGTGTCAGTCGGATGAGAAATGAAAAGTAAAAGGTCATCAGCATAAAGGGAGACCTTGTGCTCCATATCGCCTCTCCAGATTCCTGAAATTGTGTCACAGGACCGCAAAGCAGTGGCAAGAGGTTCAATTGCCAGGTCAAAGAGCATAGGGCTCAGTGGGCATCCCTGGCGAGTTCCTCGATGTAGACTGAAGGGTTTTGATATCTGAGAGTTGGTACGAATGGTTGCGGTGGGATGTGAATAAATTAATTGCACCCATGTAATGAAATTGGGGCCAAAACCAAATTTGTCAAGAACATTAAACAAGTAGTCCCATTCAACCCGATCAAATGCTTTCTCTGCATCAAGGGAAATAACACACTCAGGAACAGTATCCGAAGGAGAATAAATAATATCCAAGGCACAGAAAGGTTTGTAAGGTCATATTTTTCATGCATAACCTCTTATATGAATATGTTAACTGTTCAACTAAACCTAAAATATTAAACATAACCACGAGGTGTTTCTACGTTCTTCGTCACTACAAACATTGCTACTGTATAAAGTATTTAAAACCTACAATAAGCATTTTAATGTGTCACCTTACAAACTTTTAAAAGTAGCCTACCACGTGTATGACTGACTAAATATGAAACAAACAAACAAACAAACAAACAAACAAGCAAACAAACAAACAAACAAACAAACAGAATGCTGCTGAATGTAAAGTAAAGTTTTCACTCACTGTTGTTGTGAATAGCTGCCATGATGATGATGCGGAGGTGAAAAGTTGCTCAGTTGAATCCAAGTCAGAATTTCATCCAAATTCTGAGTTCTGACTGTAATACTTCACGTTATACAACAAAACTTGACAGGACAACGTTTCTGTGTAACAGCAAACATCCATTTTACTTTGAGTCCCCAGCAAACGTCCCCCCCCTCCTCCCTCCCTCCGTTGTCTTTTCACAATAAAAACACAATAATTTCTTCATCATAATTACACTGATGTAACTGGGCCGCGGTATCGATCTCCCAGATTTTTCTCTGTTGTTAAGAGTTTTTTTAAACAATACAAAGTTTGTTCTGTGTAAATATGCTCAAATGAATTCTACACTCTTAAATGTGCACACAAATGCTTCGACACGTCACATTTGCGGGGCAGAGAGAACTTCCGGGTCATATCCGCTGTCAATAAAAGAAATTACAAAATCGAAACTGACCCGTCGTTATCCGTTTTTTCCATTTTCGTTTTGTGCACAAAATCGGAAATCGGATAACGGTTTGTAATCCATTTTTTTGTTTTGGTTCAATAAACGAAAAACGAAAAAACAAGTTTTTTTTTTTATTTCATTTTTTGTTTCAAATGAAAAAACGAACTGCCTGAATGTACACGGACCCACAAGATGTAGGAGTTTTTAAAGCTTTGGATCTACGTCAGAATGTTGTTCATACGTCGGCTTTAAAGTTCTTGAGTCCTGCTACGACATCCATCACGTCAACACTTCAGTCAAAAAGATCAGCACTTTATGAAAAAGCTAAAACTGATATTGTCAACAAGCCCTGGACCAGATTAAAGCCCATATGATGATGATGACAGAGAGATCCAACCACCTCATAACAACCGTTCAAGAAGAGGTATTGTTCTTTTATTATTATTATTATTATTATTATTATTATTATTATTATTATTATTATTATTATTATTATTATTATTATTATTATCTAAAAAAAAAATCTTTAAACATCATTTTATTAATTTTTTTTTTTACCTCTTTGTGTTTTATTTCCAGTCTGGGACAGAGATAGCAGCTAAGTCTTCTTCCTGTTAAGGGAAATCCACCTGAGATCACCTCCAGCTAAGAAGTGTGTGATGACTGAACTCTGAACTTTTCCAGGGACAAGGGGGAGCGGATCCAAGAAGAGGTTGTGAGTAATGAGGTCAAATAATAGAGTAGCAAAATGCTACCTCTTTTTTCCAGCTACCTGTTAGTATTGAGATTATTTTCTCCACTACTGGAGATATTCACTGCAACTAGATCTGTGCTTTTGGCAGAAAATGTGGACAAGTTGGTCTTTTTGGACAAAAACTTAAAACTTGATTAGTTAGATTGTAAACAGTCTCTTGCTGCTTATTGTTCTGGTTCTGACTGTTATTGTATTTATTAAGATTTTTTTCATTAATGTTAGTATAGTTTATTTATTGTAAAGAGTGCCGTTTGTTTAAAATATCATCCAAATGGGTTGCTTTTATTTATTTTTATACAAATGCATTGTTTACTTGGCATATCTTAAAAAAAAAACGTTTTGCAAGTATTTTAGTCTTTTTTTGTACCGAAAATTAACCGAACCAAGCCTTGAAACTGAACTGAACCGAAATGTGATTTTAGCTTACTGTTATACACCTACTGATCATAAGGCCATGCCCGATTGCCCATCCTATGCAATTTCTCATCCTGAGCAGCACATTGGCAACAGTAGAAAGGAAAAACTCCCCTTTAACAATAATAAATCCATAACAGAATTAGGCTCAAGACAGGCAGACATCTGCTGCAATTGGCTGGGATTAGAGAGGACAAAAAAAAAAAGACAGACAAACACCAGATGGCTGGTCCTGGTATACTTTATATGGAGAGAAAGAAAAAAAAAACATGTTCATATTAGCAATTACAAAGTACAGACGAAAAGACAATAGACAGAAGCAGTGTGTGGAAATGTGGTCAGTTTGTCCTCCAACAGTCTAAGTCCATAGAACAGAACTAAAGAATAACAGGAAACTCAAGCCAACCCTAACTATATAATTTATCAGCAATTAAAGTCTTGTCTTGTCTAATAAGTAGACAGGGTGTCAGCCTCACATACAGAAACTGGAAGTTGATTATCCAAGAGGGGTGCCTGAAAGCTGAAAGTTCTGCCTCCAGTTCTAAATTTAGAAACTCTAGGAACTACAAGTAAATCTGCAGTCTAGGAGCAAATGCACTGCTTGGAAAATATGGAACAATAAAATATTTACTATAAAATGGAGCTTGGTTATTAAAATATTTGTATGTTAGATGTAAGTTTGAACAATTATATTCTGACTTTGATAAGGAGCCAACAAAGAAGAGCTAAATTGGGAAAATATGATATCTCCTTTTACCTCTCATCAGAATTCTGGCAGCAGCATTTTGGATCAACTGAAGACTTTTAAAGACTTGAAAAATGCAATTTTGTCAAATTAAAGCTTATAAAAAGAGATTAAACTGACCCTTTTCAAAGTTCCTTGAAAAAATATTAACTCATTCATAGTTCATTAAAAGTGATTTTGAACTTCAAGCCAGGTTTAATCATGGGAAATCTGATTACATGCAAACGCACCGTCTGTGACGTAGCACCTGGCAGAGCTCTGGGATAGTCACAGTGCGCGGGTATGAGCAGCTCGACATGAAGGTAAGTCTGATACAGCATCAGACCTAAATTAGATCCTGTTGTTTCTTGTTCCATCACCCAAACTATTTTCTGCTTCCCAAAATGAAGACAAATAGCTCAAATCTTCACATAGATTGCTAAATTTGTCTGGTTTTAAATTGTCCGCTATTAAAGAGACCAGAGCCCTCTGCCTCTCACTACGTCACAGATGGTGCGTTCGTGTGTAATCGGATTTCCCATGATTAAACACGGCTTGAAGTTCAAAATCACCTTTAAAGCAAAATTAAAGTGATTTATCATTTTGTTTGCAAAAACGAACATATTTAAATGATAAAATATATATATTTTGAGCAATTTTATGAATAGTAAAAAAATCATGTCAGTGGACCTTTAATGCTTCAGTGATGCAAAAGTAAAGACTTTTCCCATTGTTAGTTGCTTTATAATACTGTACCTTTTATTTAATTTTTTAGACTTTTTGTTAATATTGAAACATCACTGCTCTGCTACCTTTAACAACCTTTATATCTTAAAAAAACAACAGACTGACAGTCTGTTTCAGTATTTAAGGCACTTTCTTTACCAGTGATCCACTAACTATTCACAGGGAATACATGTAACAAAAACAGAAAACACATTGGACCTTTAATGTTTCATGTTACTGCCAAATTTTATTCTTACTCCAATGCACATTCCTTTTTGTGAAAGCTTTGACAACATCTGATTTATAGATCTCACATTATATAGTTTAAGATTGCATTTCTAGACATCACCAGAAATAAAAAAATACTCATCCAGAATAATAAAACGTATTTAAATCATTAGAGATAAAGTACAATAAATTCTAGTGAAAAATGCATTATTTTGCATATTTCAAATACAAGTTTGGGGTAATTGTTTCTAAGACCTTATTTTTAGTTAAAAATCATTATTATTATTATTATTATTTGCTGCAAATGATAATCATTGTATTGTCTTATTTTCAGATATGTCTTATTTTCAGATAACAAACTGAATCTATCACTTACACATATAAGTACAGTAATACAGTTTTACTTAAAAAACAATGAGGAGCTCTTTTGCCGGTTGCACAAACTTGAGCAGTTTTAGTTTCGGCCACTACACACCTTGGGGTGTCTATGAGTGCACATCTAATTCTCCAGCTCCCCGGGCGCTTTCTATGGCTGCTCACTGCACCACCTGGTAGGTGGTTGGGTTAAATGCAGAGACGAATTTCGTCTGTGTATGGGAAACATGCGCAGATGACAGGAAAATATATTATTATTATTATTTCTCTAGTTCCCTTTCAGTCATGGGGGCTGCCGAGAAAAAGCTTTGCACCCCCAAAGGAAGACATGCATGGCCTTACTCGGAAGGGACCTGCTGGTGACAGTGAGACTTTCCAGTACCGGCCGAGGGCCTCCTCGATGACCCCGTGTGGAAAGCAGATTCGGGCCTGATGAAACAGGACAAACTGATAATTTTACAGGTTTGCCCGCCCACGTGGTACGGGAACCTAACCTTTTGAGCCCAGTCTCTACTTGTAGAACACTACGAGGAGCTGGTGACATGTGTGTGCGTACCAAACATGACTCGCCTACTGTATGTGTAATCAAAACAAACACTGTTTCATGCATATACAAAAATAAAAGTACCAAAGCACAAACTGCCCTGGTTCTTGACTCGAGTCCCGGTGTAAAACGTTTGGGATATTCCCAAACGTTTTACACCAGATGGGAGTAGAGGTGTCTTGTCTGTGAATTAGACTAGCAAAGTTTGTTGAGAAACCTCTGTTGTTGGGCTGTGAGGTGTTTTTTGTCAATTTACATACAGTTGTGTGTCTTCTGTCAGATACTTCAAGGGAACCCCCTACTGTTAAGGTGTGATCTGTCAATTTACATGTATTTTTTACCTCAGCTTGCAATTTACATATTTTGGTGCGTGACTCCTTTTATAACTCCACGCACACACAGTCTGGTTCATTGAATTGATAAAGCTCCTTGGATGAGAAGCGAAACGTCTTCTGTTACAAATAAAATACAGTTGATCTTGTATTGAACACCTTTTTGATTACATATCAACTTCCTGGAATTGTTGGCCGTATCCCTGTCAGTAAAATACATCTTTAACAAAGGTCTGATTGCAGGGCAGCATGTCTTGGTGAAATCAGATAACAGGACCACAGTGTCCTTCATCAACAGAGAGGGAGGGACAAGGTCCCGAGCCCTCCTCGGACTGACACAGAAGATGCTTACGTGATGTGCTCCGAGAATCTTGTCGCTCAGGGCGACTCATGTTCCCGGTGAACTAAATTATGGAGCAGATGCCCTCTCGAGAGGGCCTCTCCTGGCGTCAGAATGGAGCCTGAACCCACGGGTTGTGGAACCGATCTGGTCACGATTTGGGAGAGCCTCGGTGGACTTGTTCACTTGTAAAGCTAGCTCACAGTGTGACCTTTACTTCTCTTTGAAGGAGGCAGATGCACCGTTGGGAACGGATATTCTGGCCCATGATTGGCCAGCAGGGGTGCTGTACTATGCTTTTCCACCTGTTCCTCTGATCGAGGTAACACTGGAACGTGTACGTCAGGGAGTCCTCTCCCTGATCCTGATAGCCCCCAGATGGCCGCAGAAACCGTGGTTCCAGGAGTTGATCTCAATGTTATAAGGGATACCATGGCAATTGCCTCCTCACAGGGACCTGCTGACTCAGGCATGTGGGCAGCTTCTACACCCACATCCGGAGTTGTGGCGGCTTTCAGCCTGGCCTTTGAAGGGAACTGGCTGAGGGCCTAAGGCTTTGATTGCTTTATCCCAAAACAAACAGCAACAACATACACAAGGGTGTCCCTTGGTGTTTATGTTTGCTTAGGAGATGTTGAGTGGGGGTGTTCCCCTCTCATTAATGGGTCTCCAACATCAGGATGGGCTCCACTTGTCAGTCGTGCCCTTGTAATTGTAAAAACTTTCCCTGGGGACTTGGGAGCTTACCCTATGCTTGACCTGGGTTTTCTACCTCCACATTGCCGCCCAATTACTGGTGGCATAATTGGTCCCTTGCTCTTTTCCTCCTGTTTCTCAGGTTTTCCAGAGAAAAAAGGAGATGATGAGTATTCACACTAGTGGAGCACGCTTATGCTGTCTCTAGCTGGTGTTTTTTATCTGCATGTCCAGTGGTAACATCAAGCTGATGTTTCTACGCTTGGCATTTTTTCTTCTCAGGCTATGCTCTCTACATACCTTGTAGAAAGCAGCTGGGAAATGCCTGTCGTTTTAAGACAGATGCTCTCACATGTATTTTTGCTGAGCATTTCAAGGGTGTGAATGAATTACGTTCTCATAGCATATGTTGCACCGAGAGACATGACTGAAAGGGAACTGAAAGTTATGCACCATAACTCATGTTCCCTGAAGGAAGGGAACGAGGTGCAACATATCTGGCCCTTTCAATGCTGAAAGCTCGGTGAAGTGCATTTTGGAGAATGATGAATGGGCGTCAGCGGCTTAAGTACCCAGAGGGCGGGGCCTCTGGCGCGATGCTGACACCCCTGCCATAAAGGCGTGAATGTATTCCTTCAGGTAATCGCGCGGGGGCACAATTCCCATAGCATAAGTTGCACCTCGTTCCCTTCCTTCAGGGAACATGAGTTATGGTGCATAACTTTCAGTTTTGAAGTGTGTTACTGATGGAATATGTGTCTTTCCTCAACATGCTTCCATTATACTGTCATACTGTTTGTTAAAAGTTTATTTGAGGTCCAGAAACAGGCTGCCATTATGCATAATAAGTTTCTTCCTGTGTGATTTAAATGTTTGTTGTACATTTGTGCTCATTTGAATTTCAATTATCAGATTCTAGTGAAGAGGCCTTCTCCATCTGATTGTTTGATGGAGCATGTCCATAAACTCCTCAACTAGTCGAGAATAATCACAGTAAAGTTCCCATACATATACATAATGTATGCTAAAATACCACTTGGCATCAAAATATACACGAGCTATTTAAACATTGATAAAGATCCAGACAGTTGCTCTCGTACAAACAAATTGAAAAAGTGCTTGGGGAAAGGAAGCATTTGGAGGCATACATAAAGAAGTAATGGCTGTTCTTCGAAATGAGCCACTTGAGTTATGTAGTTTAAATAAAATGCTCATTATGGGGCTCCACGTTTAGTTTTTCCAAAAGCTTAGAAAAGATTCTGCTTTTATTTTGTTTCTTTATTTTTTGGACATTAAATGGTTTGGCAGAATCTTCTTTAGATCAACCAAAAGACCTTCCAAATATAGCCTATGCTTAAAGTTTTCTTTAGCAACCACATAAGCAGCTGTCTTTCTGACTATTGGAACCTGCCAGCAGCTTTAGGGGTCATTAGGGACATCAATGCCCTAAAAGTCTTCTTCATCTTGAGGCTTCCATCCCCACCAGTGTTCACCAAAAAAATTCCAGCTGTTGCAGAAACTGTCAACAAGGTCCTTCTTGCCACAACTCCTGAAAACTAAAACTAGTTTACAGACCTTAAACACTGCCCTTTTCATTTCTCTGTCCTCAACCTCCATCAGGATGAATGCGGAAATTTACCAGATATAGATTATCTTATGTCATGTTAGGGTCCTTTCCCTGACATAGTTTGCTGTTACTACTTGTTTAGGCTTTATAGATCTGTCGGGAATTCTTCCCTGCCACCTGATCCAGTTCATCACAAGTGGGATCTGTTGACAATTCTGGCTTCATCCAAAGAACAAGGTGTGAACACCTTGTTCTTTGGATTTTGACCTCACTCCCCATCTTGTGGATTTACCGTTCTGCCTGCTCCATGGGCTGACAGGTTGGCAACAATAGGAGAAACTGGAGACCCCATAGCACACCCATGTTTCTGCCTATAATATTGCTCCCCATATGTGAAGTAGGTTGACTGCAGGCACAGTTTCAAGAGTTGACACAGTTGATCTGTGGAAAGTGTGGTCCTGCTGCTCAGAGTGGTGTTTCCTCCATGTCCAACCTGTACATGGAGGAGGTAGAAAAGAGAGCTGTGACATCCTTTTCAGGGACACCACCAAGTCATTGGTTCAGGTATGTTGATGGCACCTGTGTTAAGATGCCCATGGTATGCTAGAATCTTTAAAATGATTTGTTTTACAGAAAATAACATCACAAAATTAAGAACTCACTTTTCAATTGTTACCTGATCTATTTTGGTTGTGAGAATAAAAACACCATATATTATTAATGCCATGAGAAGATGTGGCCTCAAAGCAAAAAGGGAGCTCCAACTGACCTACTTTAGTTCTCCTGTTTCATCAGAGCCATGCCGTCAAGCTTCATCTCTCACCCTAAACCTCTGTCTAGTGCAGCATTAGTTGACAGAAACCCCCCTCATTCACATTGAGCGACATGTGCATTGGATTAAGATAAATAGAATACTACTCTGAACTGTTAGGATTGTTGAATATTTTAGACATACTGATTCAACTCTCAAGTGTTTGGCGACTATACACCAAACAATTCCTTAAGGATTGCAAAATAAATTACCAGCTATATCATAGCTTTAGCGTTGACACGTGTTGCAGCTGCAATCCAATAGATAGAAACAACCCAGCCACATTTAATGCTATTGTTCTGGTGGAAATTAAAGTATCCATTCACTGGTAAGTGTAGCAGGATAGCAATATTAAAGTGATATTTCAGGCGAAACATTAACATTTAATTTCAGCATTATTTCCTAAACAATCTCAGGAGCACAAGTCATTTGCACAATTCGGAATATCTAAGGGGTATAGCCTCTCAGGGGAAATACTCAAAGGAGGCGTGTTTTAGACATTTGTTTAAAAAAGAAAAGACAAAAGATAGAGAACAAATTCACTTATTGGTTAATAAACCCTAGAAATCTACTTCAATCTAGAGTCTCACCACTCAGTGTAAGCTTGAATAACCAGAAGATTAGAGATGTTTCAGCAGTGCCATCCCATTAAATTCCAACTGAGGGCAAATGTGCATTGTATTAAATACACCACAAAAAATCAATCTTTGAGATCCATCCATCCATCCATCCATCCATTTTCTTCCGCTTATCCGGGGTCGGGTCGCGGGGGTAGCAGCCTAAGTAGGGAGGCCCAGACTTCCCTCTCCCCAGCCACTTGGAGCAGCTCCTCTGGGGGAATCCCAAGGCGTTCCCAGGCCAGCCGAGAAACATAGTCCCTCCAGCGTATCCTGGGTCTTCCTCTGGGTCTCCTCCCGGTGGGACATGCCCGGAACACCTCACCAGGGAGGCGTCCAGGAGGCATCCTAACCAGATGCCCGAGCCACCTCAACTGGCTCCTCTCGATGTGGAGAAGCAGCGGCTCTACTCCGAGTCCCTCCCGGATGACTGAGCTTCTCACCCTATCTCTAAGGGAGAGTCCAGCCACCCTGCGGAGAAAACTCATTTCAGCCGCTTGTATCCGAGATCTTGTTCTTTCGGTCATAACCCAAAGCTCATGACCATAGATGAGGGTGGGAACGTAGATCGATCGGTAAATTGAGAGCTTTGCCTTTTGACTCAGCTCTCTCTTCACCACGACAGACCGGTACAGCGCCCGCTTCACTGCGGACGCTGCACCTATCCGCCTATCGATCTCACGCTCCAGTTTTCCCTCATTCGTGAACAAGATCCCGAGATACTTAAACTCCTCCACTTGGGTAAGGACCTCCTCCCCGACCCGGAGAGGGCACGCTACCCTTTTCCGGCTCAAGACCATGGCCTCGGATTTGGAGGAACTGATCCTCATCCCGGCCGCATCACATTCAGCTGCAAACCGCTCCAGCGAAAGCTGTAGATCACGAGCTGATGAAGCCAATAGGACCACATCATCTGCAAAAAACAGAGAAGCGATTCTAAGGCCACCAAAACGGATCCTCTCAACACCTTGGCTGCGCCTAGAAATTCTGTCCATAAAAGTTATAAACAGAATCGGTGACAAAGGGCAACCTTGGCGGAGTCCAACTCTCACCGGAAACGAGCCTGACTTACTGCCAGCGATGCGGACCAAGCTCTGACACCGGTCGTACAGGGACCTAACAGCCCATATCAAAGGGCCTGGTACCCCATACTCCCGGAGTACCCGCCACAGAACCCCCCGAGGGACGCGGTCGAATGCCTTTTCCAAGTCTACAAAGCACATGTAAACTGGTTGGGCAAACTCCCACGCACCCTCCAGGACCCTGTTGAGGGTGTAGAGCTGGTCTAGTGTTCCACGACCAGGACGAAAACCACACTGCTCCTCCTGAATCCGAGGTTCGACTATCCGACGGACCCTCCTCTCCAGAACCCCTGAATAGACCTTACCAGGGAGGCTTAAGAGTGTGATCCCTCTATAGTTGGAACACACCCTACGGTCCCCCTTTTTGAATAGGGGAACCACCACCCCAGTCTGCCAATCCAAGGGAACTGCCCCCGATGTCCACGCGATATTGCAGAGTCGCGTAAGCCAACACAACCCCACAACATCCAGAGCCCTAAGGAACTCAGGACGAATCTCATCCACCCCCGGAGCCTTGCCACCGCGGAGCTTTTTAACCACCTTGGCGACCTCAGCACCAGAGATTGGAGAGCCCGACCCAAAGTCCCCAGGCTCCGCTTCCTCAGTGGAAGACGTGCCAGTAGGATTGAGGAGGTCTTCGAAGTATTCCGCCCACCGACTCACAACATCCCGAGTTGAGGTCAACAGCACGCCATCCCCACCATAAATGGTGTTGGTCGCGTACCGCTTTCCCCCCCTGAGACGCCGGATGGTGGACCAGAATCGCCTCGAAGCCGTACGGAAGTCATTCTCCATGGCCTCTCCGAACTCCTCCCACGCCCGAGTTTTTGCCTCAGCAACCACCCGAGCCGCATGCCGCTTGGACTGCCGGTACCTATCTGCTGCTTCCGGGGTCCCACAGGCCAAAAAGGCCCAATAGGACTCCTTCTTCAGCTTGACAGCATCCCTCACCGCCGGTGTCCACCACCGGGTTCGAGGGTTGCCACCACGACAGGCACCAACAACCTTGCGGCCACAACTCCGATAAGCTGCCTCGACAATAGAGGCGCGAAACATGGCCCACTCGGGCTCAATGTCCCCCGCCTCCCTCGGAACGTGTTCAAAGCTCTCCCGGAGGTGGGAGTTAAAGCTCCGTCTTACGGGAGACTCTGCCAGACGTTCCCAGCAGACCCTCACAATACGTTTGGGTCTGCCAGGTCTGACCGGCATCCTCCCCCACCATCGGAGCCAACTCACCACCAGGTAGTGGTCAGTTGACAGCTCCGCCCCTCTCTTCACCCGAGTGTCCAGGACATGCGGCCGCAGATCAGATGAGACGACAACAAAGTCGATCATTGAACTACGACCTAGGGTGTCCTGGTGCCAAGAGCACATATGGACACCCTTATGCCTGAACATGGTGTTCGTTATGGACAATCCATGACGAGCACAGAAGTCCAACAACAGAACACCACTCGGGTTCAGATCAGGGGGGCCGTTCCTCCCAACCACACCCCTCCAGGTCTCACTGTCATTGCCCACGTGAGCGTTGAAGTCCCCCAGCAGAACAA
>JBBPBX010025358.1:13906-38941 GCA_038048925.1 Garcialebias charrua | reverse complement strand
TGTTGTGTCCGCACCACAAGGCCAAGCGGCTCACCTCGTTCCTGTAGTCCGTCTCATCGTTGTTGCTGATGAGACCTACCACTGTTGTGTCGTCCGCAAACTTGATGAAGTGGTTGGAGCTGTACGATGGTGTGCAGTCGTGTGTTAGCAGGGTGAATAGAAGGGGGCTCAGCACACATCCTTGTGGGGCCCCTGTGTTCAATGTGATGGTGCTAGATGTGTTACTCCCGATCCGTACTGTCTGTGGTCTCCCGGTCAGGAAGTCTAGCAGCCAGTTACACATTGAGGTGTTCAGCCCCAGACTGTCCAGTTTAAGGATGAGCTGTTGGGGGATGATGGTGTTGAATGCCGAGCTGAAGTCGATGAACAGCATTCTAACATAGGAGTCCTTCGTGTCCAGATGTGTGAGAGCTGTGTGGAGGGCAGAGGAGATGGCATCGTCGGTTGAGCGATTAGGTCGGTATGCAAATTGGAAGGGATCCAGGGAGGCAGGGAGGACAGATGTGATGCTTTTCATGACTAGCCGTTCAAAGCACTTCATCAGGATGGGGGTGAGTGCTACTGGGCGATAGTCATTGAGGCATGCGGGCGTTGCCTTCTTTGGGACAGGGATGATGGTGGTGGCTTTGAAACAGGTGGGGACGATGGCCTGGCTCAGTGAGATGTTAAAGATGTCCGTGAAGACCGCTGCATACGCCTTATAATCTAGCTGTTTTTTACTACTTTTTTTTGCCATCTTATTTTAATTTGTAAACAAATAAAAAACTAAAAAACATCTGTATGCCTCTTTTATGATTGTCTACTGTTGTCGTTGTTGTCCACTGTTGTCATCATTCTTTGTTGAAATCAGGTCTCAGTCCTCGAGGCTCAATGGGACGTATTTTCCAGCTTATGAGTCGCAGTTTAAAAAAACCCTAATTTTCATGTCCTGCAACTTATACGGACAAGCGACATATTTAGGGATTTTTTCCCATATTTTTAGACCAATTTTTGGCTGAGATATGACCGTTTCCATTCATTCTGACGAAAAAAATGGAGCAGCACCACTTTCGGCCGCTAGGGTCCACCGACCGTTCCCAGCTCATGTTTGACCGCAGCCTCCTCTGGTCGGACTCACTCTGTCGCAGCACGGCCTCCTGCTCTCTGGAGGTCTGAACTACTGTTAGCTCAGTGTTTTACTGTTAGCAAAATAGGTCAAGAACCACAGGACAGATTTTGATGAAACTTACAGAAAGTAATCACTGGATGGACATTTACAACTGATTAGCTGTAGGAGATGTTTGAGCTAAAATTCAATTTATTTATAATTTATTTTCACAGTGCGCACGCACGTTTGGAAGACCGTCAAAGCGAAACAATTTAAATCCAGCTGATTTGAACATTACGTTAATTTTTAAAGGAAAAGTTCAGCTCAGAAACACTTTTGCTATAATGTCAGCAAACATATATATATATATATTTTTAAGGTGTATATCTTGTTAAATTTTAAATAAATGAATCGTATCCGCTCGAGCGTGCACGCTTCGCAGCACAGACGTAGCAAAACAATTTTTTTTAATTCAGCTTATTTAACCGATAGGTGCATTTATTAAGGAAAAGTTCAGCTCAAACACATCTTTGCTATAATTTTCAGCAAACAAATAATTTTTTTTAAGTGTTAATCATGTTAAAATCCTACCGTGCACGCTCCTGTGGCCATTTCACAGCCAATCCATTTTGGGCAAAACATCGGCCCGCTGACGCGTAACATACGCGACGCGTCAGTGGTGACACATAATAGATGCGACGTATACGGCAGTGTGACATGTTTATAGATTTTTCCACTTTATTGGACATAATTGGACTGATGTGACTTATCGGGAGGAAAGTACGGTAAATAAAAGTTGAATGAAAAGTCAAGAAACGATGGTGTAAGCAACTAATGCATCATCGCAACACTCCTGCTGTTTCTTTCCTCAAAGTTTGCTCAGCCTCCGCTCCTGTCGTAAACAAGTGCATTCCAGCAGAAATGAAGCAGGCCATGAAGAACAGCTCTGCCAGGTCTCAGGAATTAGATCAGAGCAGCACTGAGCTCAACAGCCTTCATTTCCCATAGCTTTCAATGGAACCTTCAACTATTGTGTTTCATCATTCTGCACCTTCTACTTATGCAATACATATAAAATAAGCTGTCATTTTTAAATAAATAAACATTTGGAGTCAAAACACTTACAGGTAAAAAGTTTCCAGAGCACGTGGTGACCCAGTTCTATCAGTAGATGTACACAAGTGAGTTAAAATACCTTAAAGAGTAATGCTTTTGTTACATTATTCCCCATTGCGCCTGAAATTCCTTTGAGAGCCCTGTACTTGCAGTTTATGTAATTGTGTTTTATGTTGCTATTTTTATTTTTTTTACATAATGTGTGTGTGTGTGTGTTTGTGCTCAACAGCAGACTCCACGTTGGCACATAGATCTGCAGCCCTGGACTAGCGAGAGTCAGTCCCTGGAGGAAGAAGCAAAAAGGTTCCTCAGTTACATCACAACCCCACAAGTGAGTCGCCATTGGAATGTTAACTGGGATTTAACATAATTTCCTTTTTTTTAATGGTTTGATTGTACGTGATCGTCCAATAGTAACCAAGTTATATGGAGTAGTTGGACAACACTAAATTACTCTTTTATCACTGCATTGAAAATGAGGTGATTGGTTAATTTCATTTCTGCTGCTGCAAATGCATTGCTCAAAGTTCTTGTTGATTTTTTTTTTATACTTTATCGCCAACAGAGTGGTTTCATCATTACTAGTGTAGTTTTAGAAGATGAGATATATCCTTTAGGTTTGATAATGTGTGGGTGTCGGTGAATATGAAATATGTTCACTCTCATCAGTAGACAGTTATAAACACAACTTTGTTTACTTTCAATACAACCCCAATTCTGAAAAAAGTTGGAAGGTTGTGTAAAATGTAAATAAACAACTTGCAAATCCCATAAATTCATAATTTAATCTTACATAAACATAGCAAATATATGTTGTTTATGTTTATTAAATTTGTTCATTTTTTTTAACAAAAGAAACACAATACAAGACAATCCCATAAATGATAATGTACAAAATATAAAAAATGAAAGGTAGCAGAAAGAAGAATAAATCTTATTATATTTGCCCCTTTTTTTCAAACAATCAGATTAATCAATAATAATCTTCCACCAACAGTACAAAATGACTAACTTTCTAATTTTCTAACTAATACTAATACATAACTAATAACTAATACAATACACATTACATCATTTCATATATTTTTTTTAACAAATTCATTTTGATCATTTTCTTAAATGTAAACATTGACTTGGCATTTTTAATGACATTCTCCAAGCCATTCCATAATCTAATTCCCTGGATTGAGGTAGAACGTCCCTTCAAACTAGTTAAAAATATTAATCGCCAGAACAGGGATAATATATCAAAATATATCAAATGTTTAGCTAAGGAAAATTTACCACTTTTAAAAGTGGGGACAGGTGCAATAAAAGGCTGTTAAAAGGTGAAGATTCTCAACCTTTCAGGTCATGATCAATAAAAAAAAAAATTAAATGGACTTTTATTGTGAAGCTGAAGATGTTTTGCCTTCCATCCAGGAGGCTTCATCAATTCTAAAATGTCTGGAGTTTGTGGAGTTTCAAGCTAGCTAGCTTGCCTCATGGATGGGAAGTGAAAAGTCTTCAGCTTCACAATAGAAGTCAAATTATTTAACTTTTTTTTTTTTACTTTTTTTTTTTTATTATTGTCAAACTGGTTCAGATAACAGCTGGAGGAGCATTTGGCAGTGAATTAAGTTCATAGTTATCAGGTCAGTAGGACTGGGTGTAAAAAGAGAACTTTACAGAAGATGAATCTCTCAGAAGTAAAGATGGCAGAGGTTCACCAGTGTAGAAAAAAAAAACTGTATAACAATTTTTAACATTTCTGAATATTGTTAATTGAGACCTGGGAAGATTTTGGTTAGCTCGTTGTCTTCAGACTCTGAGTAGCTTTGCATTAAAAACTAGTCTGATGCTGTTTGGACATCACTCCACGGGGTCAGAAACACTTCATAACATAATTCAAATGATCATGGTTCAGTGTTATTAGACTCAAGTGCAGGCAGACACCAGCAGCACAAAGTACAACAGAAATGCATTTATTAAATAAACAAAAATAACAGGCTGACGTGGCAGCAACAACTTACAAATTAACACAGGGGAATACACGAGGAGAACCGAGACATCTGATAGGGTGGCAGAACAATGAGCTGACAAGAATTATGATCCGGAGTGGTTTAAATAGAAGTGAGAAATGAAAGCACCTGGAAGATTACTAATTACAAACAGGTGTGTGATAAGTGGCTGGAGGAGAGTGAAGAGTGGCACAGGGAGACAGAGTCAAAACACAAGGATCAGAAGTCAATATACAAATCTCAAGGGGGATCGGAGACCCAAAAAACCTCAAAGGAAGCTAGAGAAACTGCAATTCCTGCGAAAATGCAGTGTGAATGCTTATTGCTGAATAACTTGCTGACAAACAGCTGAAATTAGCTAAAATATGCTGAAATGTAGCTGAAATGGAAAGACAAGCACAAAAAGAATTATATTTGCTGAACTTGGTTTAAATAAGCCGAAATGAGCACAAAAAGTAGCAGCTGAATATTAGCTAAAAAAGCAGACAAAAAGTGTAGAGGCTAAAAAATAATGAAATGAGTGCAAAAAATGTGGAATTAGCCAAAAAAGTTAAAATTAGCATAAAAGAGGTAAGTACCGGTAGCTGAGATAGTAGAAAACTTTTGAAACTTGCAAAAATAAGCAGAAATTAGCAGAAATAAGTTAGAAGAGGCACAAAAAATTTGTTTACAGAAAAAATAAGAACGTGTATCACAAAACACCTTAAAAAACAGCTGAAATGAGCTGAAAGTAGCTGAGAAAGTTCAAATTTGCACAAAGAAGCTGAAAGAAGCTGAACCAGAACAAAATGTGAAAGGAGCAGTAAAAAGTTGTAAACAGATCTAAAGATCTGAAGGATGTAAAACGAGCTCAATTCATTTCCTATGAGGAAAAAAAGTGGCAGAAAATGCTAAATATTTCAACAAGCTAAACATGCACCAATCCCAAAAGTCTTAGCAGGATCGTCCTGAAAGAGCTGAACGTTTTGATTTATGATTTGTTGAAATAGCACAAAAATTGCAGCACGAGAAACATGCTGAAAATCATACGGAAGAAAAATGGATTACAATCGTGTGAATAGTTCACAAAACAGATTACATCAAAAATGTAAAGTGGGAAAACGTCTTCTGGTCAGATTAATTAAAATTTGACTATTTTTATAAATTATGAACGCCACGTCCTCCGCACTAAAAAAAAGAAGGATCATCAGGCCCGTTATCAGTGGACAGTTCAAACGTATGCCTCGCTGATGGTATGTGGGTGCACTGGTTCTGGCATGGGTAGTCTATCTGAAAAAGCGCCACAAATGCAGAAGGGTACATGTGTACATATTTCAAAACAACAAATTGAGATGTTCAGATCTCTGCATTTTGATTTTATTCACATTTAACACAATGTTCTAAAAAAAAATTCAGCACTGGGTTGCAGTCTTTGTGAAAACTGCACATGGCTGGCAGCTCCTTATAGTACACAACAAAATAAAAGTGTATCTTTTAGCCCATCACCAAGCTCCACTTATTTACATTCAGCTCAGTGAGAGCGTGTCTTGTCCAATAGCTCTTTGTAATTCATCATTCTATTGATTAAAGCACAGATGGATTTCACAGCAGATCTGTTCAGACCAAATCAATGAAGCGCTGCGGTTTGCTTCTTAATTTCTATCATCATTAATTACTGCAAGCCCGTTCAATTGTCCTGCATCATCGTTTAAAAAGAAACTCGTGACGGACGAAGAGCACCTCAACGCTTTGTTCTCATCATATACCCACAGAACAAGTTTACTTTTCATTGTGTAAAACGTACAGCCTGAGGTTGTTTTAATAATGAATGGGCTTTGGTTCTTATTGTAATGGCTTTCACTCGGGGATGAATCTGCATCTTATCTGTTTTCCTTTCTCACCATACAGCCAGCTCCAAATAACTGAGCATCACTCTTATCTTTCCCAAAGTGGAGTTTCAACGCATAGCAGCTCAGCGTGAGCATGTACTGTATGTATGTGTGTGTACGTGAGGATGAAAAGGACAAGGACAAGAGCAGTGAGGATGAAGATACGTTTGTGGGAAGCAGTGAAAGGGAAACTGTCCATCAGCGAAGTGACAGGCGAGGGCGGTGAGAGTCAGTGCAGTCGCAGCATCTCCAGCTGTAATGCTGACTGACACAGTGTCTGATGGAAGTGTTACTCACAGAGATGGCTTGCGTCAAGAGCAGTCTGCAGCTCCCACGCAAACACACACACACACAAACAAAGCAAAAGAAATGCGTCATTAAATAAAATTAACAAATTAAAACATGCCAAAGAAATGGCTTCACTTTGCTCAGCTGCTGTTCGATTACTGTAACAGAGCTTAAAGAAGATCTCAGGATTCTGTGGAAGCGTCCTGATAAATGTTTGCAGCTGGAGCAAAGTAGCAGCAGTAGACACACAGTTGCAGCAACAAAAAAAAAAAAAAATATATATATATATATATATATATATATACGTATATATATACAGTATATCGTGAAAAAAGTTTAATCACTTTTGTCAATCACTTCAGAAAGTGAAACTCATATTATATAGATTCATTAGATATTAAGTGATACATTTCAAGCCTCTATTTCTTGCCATTTTGATTATCATGACCAGGGGTCTGCAACCTGTGGCTCTGGAGCCACATGTGGCTCTTTGGTCCCTCCCCAGCAGCTCTTTCAAGCCAAAACTACCATAAAACTGAATTTTATCGGATGTTATACCCACAACAAAAAATGACGAGTTTTAGTAGTTTTCCTGTCATTTCTTTTGCAAATGTGTGTACCGGTAGGACTAATACACAGAGTAAATTATACTCCCTAACTTTATGTGTTATTTCTTCAAAGTAGAATAGGCTACTCAATTTCTCCACAATAAAAAAATAAATCTCATACGCCTGCACAGTTCATTGTTTTAGTTGGGGGGAAAAATAGTCTAAAAAAATATATATACAAATATGTATATTTTACAAGAATCCAGTCTTATGGACTTGTGATCTGGATATGGGCACCAGTGACCCCCTTCAACCAAAAAAAGAAGAAGCGAGTAATGATAATGGATGGATGGATGATTGGATGGATGAATGGACAAATGGATGGATGGATGGATGGAATCCAGTCTATTATTTTGTCTCAAAATGTAAAAATATCAATAAATGTTAACAATCATTGGATATTTTTAGTTTAATAATTTCACGCTTACTGGTCAGAAAAGCCCACTTTAACAAACTTTACAATTGTATCAAGTTTTGCGGCTCTGGACGCGTTTAATTTAGTGAACGAAGGGGCAGAAATGGCTCTTTTGATCATAAAGGTTGCAGACCCCTGATCATGACTCATAAATAATCAAATTAGAATACTGTGAAGAGGTTCTGCGTTGTAAACTCCTGGTGTCACACCCTGACCAGCTGATTAACTCCTGGACATCATCTACAAATGTCTCGTTCCTCAAGTCAAGCCGCTCCTGAACCCGAGACATCAGAAGTGTCTTACCTGGTTGAAGACAAAAAGAGCTGGACTGTTGCTCAGTGGTCCATCGTCCTCTTTTCAGATTAAAGTAAATTTTCATGTGATTTGGAAATCAAGTTCCCAGATTCTGGAGGTCGAGTGTTGAGGTCCAGAACCCACGTTGCTTGAAGTCCAGAGTGAAGTTTCCACAGTCAGTGATGGTTTGAGGCCACATCATCTGCTGGGGTTGGTCCACTGTGGTTTCTGAAGTCCAGCATCTACCAGGACATTTTAGAGACTTCATGTTTCCTTCTGCTGACGAGCTTTGTGGAGATGCTGATTTCATTTTCCAGCAGGAAACACTGACAAAGGTACCAAAATCTGACTGTGGAATACAGTATTCTATTTTTTTCTCATCATCTGTAAGCCATAATCATCAAAATTACAATAAAGAAAAGCTTGAAATAATTCACTCTGTGTAATAAATCTACCATACTTTTAGGATTATAAGGTGCACTTAAAATCCTTTACTTTTCTTAAAAATCAACAGTGAGCCTGAAGGCCCCGGCAGAGCTCTGCGTAAGGCAGTACGGTGCTGTACGCCGTACGTACGCCGAGGCACAAGCGTAGCCCCGCAGGGCACGAACGCGCAAAGCTCAAATTTTACGACCGCGTACGCGAAGCGCGTTGTCTCACAATAAACTGCGCGGCGCCTGACTGTTTTGTATGTTACACAAATTAATTAAATTCCCCTTCTTCATCCCTGATCTGGACTTTTCTTTGGTTTTTTTTGCCAAAAGTCAAGTGATCGCTTCCTCCTCCGATGAGAAGGAAATGAATGAATTCGTCACGAGTAGGGGTGTAACGAGATCTCGTTGTACGAAATCTCGCGATATTAAACTCCCGCGATATCTCTCGTTGAGAGGTAACGTTGTCTCGCTAATGCTAGCAGAGCCCCTAGCAAGTCAGCGTCACGGACAGCATGGCTTCGCCGGATGAAGTTGCTATAGAAGACGCCCCAACTACTTTTAAATCATTTGTTTGGCAGCATTTTGGATTTCCAATAGAAACGATAAATGGCGAAAGAGCAACAAACAAGACACGGACAATATGTAAGCACTGCAAGAAATTTTTACCGTACACCGCTGCTAACACTAGCACGATGCAAAAATCTCATCTCGTTCTCGCAAACTCTGTAATTTGTCTCGTCTCGTCTCGAGAGTTTTATGTATCGTTACACCCCTAGTCACGAGCGAATAAACTCATGTCCTACGTGGCTGCGGGAGGTTCTAAACATTTCCTGATGGGCTGTGGGCTGCAGGACCAGCGCTCCCTGTTTTTATTTTTATTTTTTAGAACTTTTTATTAACATATAAAGTTTTAGAACACCGTAGCGGCTGCAGCCTGACAGCTCATTCCTTTTTCTTTTTTCCCCACCCGACCTGTCAATCAATTCAGTAGGCGTGTCAGCAAATGACCAATCAGCGACCTCAGTTTGTCCCGTAGGTAAACGCTCTGCGTGCAGCTGCTCAAATTATGACAAGACGCAAGCATTTAACGCGAGAACGAACGCAGAGCTGTGCCTGTGAACGCGTGCGCACAGAACACACGCGTAGAGCGGCGTACAGGCCGTACGCAGAGCTCTGCCTGGGCCTTTATAATCTGGTGCACGTTATATATTAATTCTGGTTGTGCTTACTGACCTTGAACTGATTTTATGTGATACACGGCGCTCAAAAATCTGTCAGAATGTTTTAGTTTCACTTAATGCACGGCAGCACAGTGGTTAGTACTGTTGCCTCACAGCAAAAAGGTGTGTCAAATTGGACCTGGGGTCTTTTTGTGGAGTTTGCTTGTTCTTCTCGTGCTTGTGTGTTTTCTCCAGGTACACACCAAAAACATGCATGTTAGGCTGCCTTCAGGCCCAGGCCTCCCTTGCACAAGAGATCTGTGATCTCAATGGGATTTGCCTGGTTAAATAAAGGTTAATAATAATGTCCCTTATGTATGAAAACAGACCCTTTCAGTGATGTTGTGCCTTAAAGTCTGAAAAATACGGTATTTAATATATGAATTTCCCTAGCCTGGTTGTAACCAGACCCTGTCCTTCACTTCGCTTCGTACTAGGTGAAGTGAAGGGAAATGAGAATTGAGCGGAGCTGTGCAGGAAGGCGAGGGCCAGGCTAGAATTTCCCTTTCTGAATTAAAAA
The DNA here is from genome assembly GCA_038048925.1 of Garcialebias charrua. Classification (NCBI taxonomy): domain Eukaryota; kingdom Metazoa; phylum Chordata; class Actinopteri; order Cyprinodontiformes; family Rivulidae; genus Garcialebias; species Garcialebias charrua. The sequence continues at coordinate 29,091 of JBBPBX010025358.1, read as the reverse complement.
ATGTTTTTACTTATTCACGATCATCTAATTTTTTCAGGTAAACCTGAATATTTCAAACATTTACCCACTCAGTATAATTTGTATGCAACAAAGAAACAACAGTTTTGCTCCATATCTTATACAGAAAGTGCCCTTTTCTCAGCTCGCGCTTGAAGAGTCTCAGGCTCTGACTTACCTGAGAAGGTAAACTTGTAATGTACAGCTTTAAACAACAATTCAAATCAACAATAGATGTGATTTTATAAGATGCACGCATCTCAAACTGATTCTTTCTCCGGGAAAGCACTAATGACTCCTCCATTCTTAGCTATTTCCTTCACACCTACACTGATTGTTTTATAATAATACACAATGAGTGTATAAATGCATGCATACAGGCACACAGGTTGTTGTTTTTCCTTTAAATACTGTAAAGTCACAGATATTTTGTTCCTCATTTATACACGTGAGTCATTATTGTTCCTCTCTGTGCAAACTGAAGCTGACAGAGCTGACTGCCAGCGTTTGTGCTAAAGATAAATCAGAACAAACTGCTGATGTGAAAAACCGTTTTAGAAATTCCGATAATTCTCAATCAGGTCATCTGGACAGTTTCTTTTTAGTAGAAACGTTTCACCCTCACTCCAGAGGGCTTCATCAGTCAAAGTAGTTCCAGCACGCTGTTCCCCCAACCAAGTTGGTTTGGTTGGTTAGTTTTAGACATTGTGCACAACCTTTATTTAATTTACTTTTGGATCTGATCTGCTTTAGATATTTTCAGAGGAATGTTTTATTGTTTAAACAGCCACTTTTCCCCTCACCTATGAATCATTCAGATATTTTAAAAAAAGAAGAAGAAAAAAAGACTCAAATTCAAGGAAAGAACCAGCGTTGTGCTAATTGTGTCTTTAAGCACCAACTGTCTCAAAAACACAGTCGGGTCCACTGTCTTGAGCTGAGTTTTTGAAAAGCACTAAATTTTATAGCTCGGCAGGCAGAAAACACAGTTTCAGCAGCAACAGTAAGTTTCAAAAAGCTTTTAACTAAATAACTTTTTAACATATGACCAGCTGAAGGATGATGGATGTTCTGTGTTGAGCATTGCTGGACTTTTTTCTGTTTCTTTAAGAAATTAATCAAAAGAACTTAAGGGTGGTTTAAAACACTTGCACAGCCTTTACAGCCTTGTGTTGCCCTCCAGACTCTTTTACTGTGTTGATTCCATAATAATCAACATTACCTTGTTCCACCCCACAAAATTGTACATTTTATTAGTTTAAACATTTGATGTCGTTACTTTGTTTTGAGTCTGGCACGTCTTAAACTAGCTTCCTGTTACATAGTCAGGGCCGGCCCAAGGCATAAGCAAACTAAGTAGCTGCTTAGGACACCGGGGCCACTAGGGGGCCCCCTAAGTGGGTTTATTTTATTTTTTAAGTAATGATTTCTATATGATTCTATTTAATATTTTAAGTTCAGCTATTGCAAATGGTTGCATATGTTTACATAGTTTTAAGAACTAATTATTCACCTTTAAATTTCTTTTTTAAACCATTTAGTAATTGTCCATTTTTTAAGTATTTCCTTGATATTGCATTTTATTTTGTCCCAATCCCAATCTAATTTATTTTTATGCATCCAAGTTATTTTATCTGTTGTTTGTTGTTGAACTTGCAAATTATTTTGATACTGCTGCAGTTCTTTGGAACCAAAGATAATAAACCAGATGACACTTTTGCTGTAAAATACATTGCATACTGGTTTTATTTTATTTATTTTTGTTACTTTTAGTACCATTAGATGATATATATACTGTACATATAGGATAATGTAACCAGGGCTGTCAAAGTCGCAGTGAGTTACGGTAGGTGGGTGAATGATCTAATCATCTGACTCTTGATTGCAGACAGCAGAAATAGAGGGCCTCTGGCAGGCACCACATATATCAAACTTTTTGAACACTGCTAACTCCCCTAGAAGTGTCAGCAGTAAGACTGTATCACACAGCAGAGAGAAACATGAAATCCATCCTTATGTTTTCATCATAGAATATCCCAGTCTCCTCCTTGGCTACCATCTTTGTTTTTAATCTTGTTTTTCATCATAGAATATCCCAGTCTCCTCCTTGGCTACCATCTTTGTTTTTAATCTTGTGGGACTTGGCAATGCAAGTGATGCCTCAGCTCCAGCTGTGCACCATTCTGAATATTTTGCATAATAAGCTTCACCACTGGAGGCCAAACTACTGCAAGCCGAGGGTCAAACTCAGAAGCAATACACAATTTTTTTTGGCAGTGACAAGTTTTGTGATTTTTTTAAAAATACAGTACTAACAGGGCCAATCAGACACACACAATCCCAACTATGCAGAACCCAACTCATCTGCTGCTCAGTTCATTCAACAGTTCAGCGTCAGACTAAGGAGTGTGGCGTTTATCCAGAACGTGCAAATTTCTTCCCACCGTTTGCTCACATTTGCTTTAAGCAAACAGAGACATGTCATTTCCATTTTATTTTTATTGTATTTGTTTGACCGTTGTGTTTTGGAATAAAATAGTGCATGGAACAAATTATTACTGGAAGCAGCTGTTTTGATCTGTGCACGTTGTCTGGCTGCGTTTGTGTGTTCAGGTGCCGTGTGCTTCGTTAGCCTGCGAGGAAGGTGCCACGGGTGACTGGGCCGCGTGCCTGGATCCAAAGTACAGCCTGGTCCACAGAATGCAGAGCAAACGCTGCAGGGTGTACTCTTTTGGGTGAGTATTTACTCATGTGCTGTGATGGAGTTTCGCACCGCGCCTCCATCACAGTGACTGCTGTAGACAGACAACAGCTATTACTCTATTTCCAAGCCAAGGTCATCCAAAGAGCTGTATAGAACCTCACTTTAAAAAAAACTGAACACTTTAAATAAAGAGTAAAACAAACCCTTGACCTCCCTGACACTCGAGAGGTTAGCACTCTCAGTGGGCTTTTGGTCACTGACCTGCTTGCCCTGCATGTGCCAGGGGTTAAGCAGAAGTATCGAGGGATCTTCCTGCAGACAGAGAAATAGAGAGCACATGAATCTGAGTGTTAAGAGATGCCACAGGTGTGCAGGCATCAAAGCAGGTAGTGTTCCTTGATTCAGGGCTCAGACGTCAAATAAAGAGGCTGGTGAAGCTCAAAGGTGATGTTGTCTTACATACTTCAAGAACTAACGTGCCTTTCTTCATGCAGGGACTTGACCAAACACATTCATGTGTCACGTCCACGTATGACCTGACTTGTTTTTTCTCTTGTAATCCAACTGATCCTTTAAGATCTGTGGAATTAATTCAGCAAATGCACACAAAAAAAAGTGAAATGTGCACACACACATGCACACAATATGCTGAGCAGCAACCAGGTGAGGCTGGCACTAATCTTTCAGAAGATTCTGAACTGAAATACAGCCCACAGCTGCACATCAAACTGTAATCAAAAGGTCGAACATCATCAGGACTGTGTGTGTGTGTGTGTGTGTGTGTGCGTGCGTGCGTGCGTGTGTGTGTGTGTGTGTGTGTGTGTGTGCGTGCGTGTGTGTTTACTGCACAAGCTCTGGTTCTGTGTTTGTGTGTGACAGATCCACCTCACATACTCACTGTTTAACGAGGCATGGACAGCTGCGCCTGCCCTATGAGCAGCTGCTCTGATTGGTCCACTGTGTATTGCATGTGAAGCGATGAGGTTGCTGGATGGCTTCCCCCCACTAAAGACCAGTTCTCCACCTTGTTGTCTCTTTTACTCAGATTTCAGCATCATACTCATTTTTGCATTTTTTTCCCCATTCATAAATAAGGCAGATGTGAGCTGTGTATAATTTTTGTACATTTTTGCCATCTTATACTGCTGTATACGGAAGCGTAGTGCTGCCACCTGGAGAATTTTTTGGGGGGGCTTATGTAACGTGATACGTATCACGTTATTACGTGATAATATCACGTTATTACGTGATAATATCACGTTATTACGTGATACGTATCACGTAATAACACGTGATATGTATCACGTTATTACGTGATAATATCACGTTATTACGTGATAATATCACGTTATTACGTGATACGTATCACGTAATAACGTGATACGTATCACGTAATAACGTGATACATATCACGTAATAACGTGATACGTATCAAGTAATAATGTGATATTATCACGTTATTACTTGATATTATCACGTGTTATTACGTGATACGTATCACGTAATAACGTGATACGTATCACGTAATAACACGTGATACGTATCACGTAATAACATGATACGTATCACGTTATTACTACATGTAAATCACTACATGTATTACTACATGTAATTACTACATGTATCACGTTATTACTACTGATACGTATCACGTTATTACTACATAAGCCCCCCCAAAAAATTTCTACATAAGCCCCCCAAAAAAATTCTCCAGGTGGCAGCACTACGCTTCTGTAGAGATCTGACATTATTTTTAATGAACCTTAATTTTTTTTAAGGCAAGCTGGAAAAATTAAGTAACAATATACTGTATCTGATCCAGTCTGGCTGATCCAGACCACACTTACATGGATGCTGTTTGCTTTTATTAGTCTTTTTTTACGCTTTTTATGTATGGATGTCAAGATCTCAAGAGTTTCTTCTGCTTATACTGTATATTGAGCCACTGATACTGTTCAAGGTTTAAAACAGAAAGAAGGACTGTAACTTAAAGCAAACACCTTCCCAATGATATAAAATCACTTCCTTCACTGACCACAGCCTTATCTTTTCACCTCAAAGATCAAGACCTCCTCATCTTGCTGCACTACAATCAACTTGTCACAGACAGGAAGTGCAGGAAACTTTTCTCCTTGAAATTGGTCCACAACCTTCCTTGCAGAGTGAAGGCCGTGCCGCTACGAATTTAGAACACTCATGTAGGCTAAAGCACAGGAGGGAAAATAAAAATACCTGCACTTCATCGTAAATGGATCACGCATATGCTAATGTGAGGAGGCAGAGACTGTGGCACTTGAGGGGGTGGAGGAATACAAGCAGGAGAAGATGTCGTTTCTGACATTAGTTATTGAGTCTCGTTAAGATTTCTGGCATCCAGGCTAAATTACGATGGGCAGATTTAAATCGTTTTGGCCACACATCTTGTCTTTTTACAATAAATGTAGATTTCTTGACTAGCCCTAACTCACACGTCTGAATTTTCCTCGACAACACATCTGTCTGCTCTGCACTCGCATTTCATGAGAGATATTTCAGCCACAAAACACTTCCTTTATCAGCACTGTCATTGAGATCCCCCCCAACAACAACCCAAACACCCCACCCCCTGCTGCTCTCTGCCATCTGCAGGGATTCCCATCAGAGAACCACAAACTGTCAATGAAATGTTGAGAGCTGTAAAATGAGACATCGCCCTCGCATCCTCTCATCACTCATCTTCTTGCAAGTGGGAGGCATTCAGGGACCTCTGTGAAAAAGAGGCACACGCCTACTTGACACAATTACAGGGTAACGTCACAGCAAAAACAAGACGCAGGAGAATACGGAGCAAAAAAATGGAAAAAAGGGGGAAACGGAGTTAAAGAGAGGAGGAGGAGAAAACATTATCACACACTGATGTTGACGGGAAAGTGCAGCAAAAGTGTTCGTGTGTCTGCTGGAATTTATTCTAGTGTCAAAATGAAGTGAAGAAAGAAGAAGTGAGAGCGGTGAATACATAAAGTGTAGATCTCATTCTCAAAAAGCACAGAATGGAAACTTATTGAATCACTAATCGTGACTGTCTAGGTGCAAATAGTTTTTAATAGCTTTAAAAAATATGTAGTTTTCTTCTAACACACATTTCATTGCAGCAGTGTGGCTCTATGCTCACCGGAAAGTACCGTATTTTTCAGACTATAAGGCGCACCGAAAATCCTTTAATTTCTCAAAAACCACCAGTGAGCCTTATAATCCGGTGCATGTTACGTATTAACTCTGGTTGTGCTTACTGACCTTGAACCTGTTTTATGTGGCACGTTGCGTTGAAAAATCTGTCAAAATGAACTTATTTGGCTTAATGCGCATTACAATCCGGTGCGCCTTATATTCTGACAAATACGGTATTTGATATAAAGCCATATAAAGATGGCGATAATTTATCCAATTTTTCAGATCTTGACCTTAAAGGTCCACCAACATGATTTTTTTACTATTCATAAAATTGCTCAAAATATATATATTTTATCATTTAAATATGTTCCTTTATGCAAACAAAATGATAAATCACTTTAATTTTGCTTTAAAAGTGATTTTGAACTTCAAGCCATGTTTAATCATGGGAAATCCAATTACACACGAACGCACCATCTGTGATGTCACACTGGGCAGAGGGCTCAGGTCTCTTTAATAGCGGACCATTTAAAACCCGACAAATTTAGCAATCTGTGAAGATTTGAGCTATTTGTCTTCATTTTGGGAAGCAGAAAATAGTTTGGGTGATGGAACAAGAAACAACAGGATCTAATTTAGGTCTGATGCTGTATCAGACTTACCTTCATGTCGAGCTGCTCATACCTACGCACTGTGACAAGCCCAGAGCTCTGCCCGGTGTGACATCACAGATGGTGCGTTCGGGTGTAATCAGATTTCCCATGATTAAACACGGCTTGAAGTTCAAAATCACTTTTAAAGCAAAATTAAAGTGATTTATCATTTTGTTTGCATAAAGGAACATATTTAAATGATAAAATATATATATTTTGAGCAATTTTATGAATAGTAAAAAATTCATGTTGGTGGACCTTTAAATTTGGTGTAAGTGGCTGAGACTGACTGAGATCACTCGGGATTTGCTTTAAAAAGGCTGCCATTAAGTACTGATGTCAACATTGTCTGTCTGTTAGCACAATATCTCATGAACCAAAGGGCAAATGTTAATGAAACCCTAGAAGCGTGTGTGTACAGCTAGAGCTGATTAACTTTTGGAGCCAACTCAATTCAAGATGGCCGCCACAGTCAACTGATCACAGCAAACACAAAAAATAGTTCTTGCTCAGTCACCTTTTTAAATACTGAGCTAAAATTTGGCGCAGTAGTAGCTGAGAGTTATTCACAACCTATTTGTCGAGCACAAACATATTTCTTAAGCTCTCGCAATGTTGCATGAGATAAACGGCGAGAACTTCTCATCATGAGAAGATCTGAGTTTAAAACTCTGACATGTGGTGGTGCACCTTCATACTTGATGTTTTAAGAGCGTGCATTGATCCTGTCAGAGATCAACCCTGCTGTCTCTGTGCTGCTGTGTGGCTGCAGGTTGGGAGTGGACAACAAGTCCCTGGAGCGTCTTCTCTCAGGATCAGGTTGTGAGGTCCACTGCTTCGATCCCAGCCTGAAGCAGCCTCACCTGCAGAAAGCCAACATGTGGTTCCATCGTCTGTCTGTGCACTGGAGGGATCCCAGCCCGGCCGTCAAACACCAGTACGCAAACACCAAGAAGCTGGCCACCATCTTCAATGACTTTGGACACAGAGATGTAAGACACAGCTTTTAGCTCAAACCATGACACTGGTGACTCTGTGCTGCTTGTCCTGTTGGACCTCACATCCGCTTTCAACACCACTGACCATGAGATCCTGATTGCTAGGTTGGAGCAGTGGGTGGACATCACAGGGTCAGCCCTCAGTTGGTTCAGATCTAGCCTGGTTAAAACCAGACCCTTGTCCTTCACTTCGCTTTGTACTAGGGTCTGGGATTTCTCCCATAGACAACGATTTCTCCGGTCGATTTTTGACCGGACCAATCAGAGAACAGAAGGCGGATTACCGGACCAATCAGAGAACAGAAGGCGGAGTTTTGAACGACGTCGACTGACGTCGTCAGTTAAAATGGCTGCCGCCACGAAGGAATTTTCATGAAAACAAGGTAAAAAACTATTATTTCTTTGCTGAGAAAAAATATATTTCTTAGCTGACGTTATATCAGAAGTGTTCCTGAGCTTAACAGTTCCTAAATCAATTCACGAAATGGTCAAATCTGCTGGATTTAAATAGTTTCGGTTTGACATTTTCCAAACAGCCTCGGGTGCGCTACGAAAATAAATGATAAAAAAATCGAATTTTATCTCAAATGTTTCATCCAGGCCAACAGTCAGTAAATTAGAGCCATATAATTACACACTGGTAGCAGAAAAAATATCCACCGAGTGGTTTCTGAGCTATTTATCTGATAGCCTGGACCTCGCCAGGCTAAACTAACAAAACTCCGCCTTCTGTTCTCTGATTGGTCCGGTCAAAAATCGACCGGAGAAATCGTTGTCTATGGGAGAAATCCCAGACCCTAGTACAAAGCGAAGTGAAGGACAAGGGTCTGGTTTTAACCAGGCTAGTTCAGATCCTACCTCTCTAACAGATCCTTTTGTGTTTCCATCAACGATTTTAGTTCTGCAGTGGCGGCACTTAAATTGGGGGTTCCACAGGGGTCCATCCTGGGTCCTCTCCTATTCTCCTTATTCCTACTGCCACTTGGTGCTATTTTCCGGAAACACAACATACCTTAGTTTCCACTACTACGCCGATGACTGTAAAATTTACTTCCCCCTAAGACACAATGGTACATGCTCTATTCAACCTCGACTCGACTGCCTGGCTGACATCAGGGACTGGATGGCTTTAAATTTCTTAAGTTTCAATGAAAAGAAGTCTGAAGCCATGTTGTTCCCTCCCAATGACACAATCACGACCACTGCATCGACCTTTCTGCTCTAGCCCTGTCTGAAAAACAAAAAGTCACACATCTGGGAGTGATAATGGATCCTTCCGTTTAACGACTCATTACTATTCTGTTGCTTTCAACATCAGCTGATCTGTGTTTGGTCGTTTTATTTATTATCTGCAATGTTTTTATGTCTATTTTTTGTACTTCATTGTGTGTGTTGCCTGTTGTTTGTTTGTTTGTTTGTTTGTTTGTACAGCACTTTGGTTGGCCTTGTCGCTGTTTTAAATGGTATGGTATGGTATGTTAGGTCTTTATCACCCGCTGCCATGAAAGGCTGGAGATAATCTGTCTGTTGGCAAAATATCTAATGAACCACTGGACGGATTTTAATTAAAACGCTCCAAACACAACAGTTGAATGCACGTCTAAAACCGATTGACTTTTGAAGCCCACCTGATTCAAGTTAGCCAACACAGCTAATCAAAGTTAGCAAACCGCTAAGTCCCACCGCTGCCACATACATTTGGCAGCACAACTGGTAGAGCTGCTGCCTCTCAGCGAGCAGGTCCCCGGTTCAAATCCCGGTCCGGGGGCCTTTCTGGGTGGAGTTTGCATGTTCTCTCCGTGCATGCGTGGGTTTTCTCCGGGTGCTCCGGTTTCCTCCCACAGTCCAAAAACATGCATGTTAGACTGATTGATAACTCTAAATTGTCCCTGGGTGTGAGTGAGACAGGTCCCTCTTGTAAATGAGTCCCTGTGGCTCAACGAGGCTAGCCTGTATAAATAAAGGTTGAATGAATGAATGAAAAAAAACCCCACAAAAATGGCTGCAACTCTGTCAACATTACAAACACCGAGTCCAAATGTGGTTTTGTAATCGCTGAGAATCATCCCCACTGCCCTGAGCACAAATGGATTATAAGACTTTTGATTAAAGCTTCGCTATTATTTTTGGCATCAAGCCGTCAACCCTGTCTGTTAGCAAAATATCTTATAACCCCACTGAACGGATTTTAATGAAACTCTCGGAAATTATTCATCGCTTGTACGTCTACAACTGATAATTCAAGATGGCCTCCACAGATAATCAAACTTTAGCAAATGCAAAAATAATTAAAACTCTGTCACCGTTCCAAATATTAACCCAAACTTAGGTGTGAAAAGTAGCTGGGAGTCATCTCCAAAACATATTCTGAGCACAAAGTAATCGGACCAGAGCTTCATTTGCAACCTTTCCATTAACCAATAGAGTTGGCTCTGTCTGTTAGCAAAATATCTCATGAACCAGGATTTTAACGAATGTCTCAGAAAGCAATCACTGGACGTCCATCTTCAACTGATTTAACTTTTGGAGTCAATTTAATTCAAGACAACCTAACTAATCTCAGCGTGCACGCGCACACATACAACTCAGACAACTTTGCAGCTTTAGACCGTGCAGAACCTGATAATGTTGAGTCACTGGCTGAAGCTAAATCAATTATCTTCCATCAGATTTTTGTCCTCAAATGACATGTGACTTATTGTAAGGGGCTTTTATCTGGCGCCTCTGCCAGTCACTGTGGCTCCATGCAGAAGAGATTTATAAAAAATAAAAAAAAGTTGACCTTTTGGAGTAACTCAGCTTTCTGCGTGAGTGGCTCAGCAAAAGCTTTCGAGAAGCGGAAACAATTCTTCTGCAGCCTCGTCTGCTCGCTCCTCCGACACACACAGCGTTCCCATTAAAACCTCGTTATGCACGGTTCTGCATTCAAAATAGGCGCGTACTGACGCCTCTGTGTGCACGCACACGCAGGCCGCACAACGTTAAGATTTGTTTACATCTCGTCACAACCTGAAACATCTTTTCAAACACCCTGTGTACGGCAAAGTCTGTAGAAAATTAATTACGTTTTGAAAGAAACTGGGCAAAGGCAGAGGACGTGTGCGTAGCGCTCGGCATTCATTCAAGTCTTGTTTGAATTATAATCTTTCAGCTCTCGGCCTTTAAAGAAACGGGGAAAAGTTGTACTCTTGATTGGTCATGCAGTATGTCATTTTGCTGTCATAAACACAACTATTCAAATAAAAAATATACATAAAATTGTACCCTCGAGGACCCTAGTGAGGGTAAAGAGTTGATCCAGTGTTCCACGACCAGGACGGAACCGGCATTGTTCCTCCTGGAGCTGGGGTTCGACCAACTACAGGTAGTCCCAGACTTACGAGCGAGTTCCGTTCCTGCGAGGTGCTCGTAACACGAAATCTCGTATGTCGGAACACGAAACAGGTGTCGCTCATAAGTCCGGATTTTCGGTCGTAAGTCGGAAAATGTATGCTAGTGCTACTACGAACACCCGTTTTTCAACACAAACGTACATACTAGTTCATAAACAAGCACAGAACTTTGTTTACAAACGGTTAGCTAACACACTTTCATCTAAAAACACATACCAGTGCGGTATTTTCTGTATGTTCTTAGGGATGCACCGATCCACATTTCTCACTTCCGATCCGATGCTCAACAACTGGGTAACGACCGATACCGATACTTTCCCGATCCGATACCGTTAAAGTATACAAATCTGTATAATGAAGCTTTTGAACTAAGAATATTTCATCATGGTGAGACATCCAATTAAGACTCTCTAAGCCTTACCACAGGAAGCTCACAAACTTTAACTGCAAATAGGAGGCAGCCAGGCAGGTCTTCACCACACACGTCCTTCTTAGTCATGGTTCAGTTGGAAAAACTAAAAAAACGCTAAGCATGATGGGAAAGACAACACAACACAGACACTCCCCTTAACTAGTAAGGCAGCAGATTTTGTTGTCTTTCCCATAATGCTTAGCAGTATTTTAGTTTTGAAAACTAAAATACTGCTATGCATTCTGGGAAATCCCGTTTTTTAGTTTCGTTTTTGACTGTAGCACTGAGTTGTAAAATTCTTGTTGAATTTGATCAACAGATACAGATTTAAACAATACTGTACATTGAATTTACATTTATAAATTCAATGCATAGTTTAAATCTGTATCTGTTGATCAAAACCAACTAGAATTTTACAACTCACACAATTACCTCACACAATGTTAAAACAGAAGTCACAGAGCATACTGCTCTCTGACATCTAGAAAATATCGGAAATTTTGGCAGGTAGGTTCCGATATCCGATACTTGCCTTATGCTGGTATCGGATACCGATACTGGATCGGATTGGCCCCATCCCTATATGTTCTGTACAACTCTACTGTTCGTTAGCCAGCTCGTAAGTCCAGAACCTCGTAAGTTGATGTGCTCGTAAGTCGGGGAGTACCTGTATCGGACTCGCTTCTCCAGTAGCCCTGAATAGACCTTACTAGGGAAGCAAAGGAGAGTAACGCCCCTACACCCTCTGGTCCCCCTTTTTGAAGAGGGGAACCACCACCCCAGTCTGCCAATGCAGTTGCACCGTGGAAGCAGCTGGGGTGAGAATCAGCACCTCCAAATCTGAGGCCATGGTCCTCAACCAGAAAAGGGTGGATTGCTCTCTTTGGGTCGAGGGTGAGGTTCTGCCTCAAGTGGAGGAGTTCAAGTATCTTGGGGTCTTGGTCACGAGGGAAGAATGGAGCGTGAGATTGACAGACGGGTTGGTGCAGCGTCTGCAGTAATGAGGACGCTGTACCGGTCTGTTGTGGTGAAGAGGGAGCTGAGCTGTAAGGCAAAGCTCTGTGTTGGTCTATGTTCCTACCCTCACCTATGGTCACAAGCTCTGGGTAATAACCAAAAGAATGAGACTGCTGATACAGGCGGTTGAAATGAATTTCCTCTGCAGGGTAGCTGGACTCTCCCTTACTGATAGGGTGAGAAGTTCAGTTATCGGGGAGAGACTTGGAGTAGAACCACTGCTCCACATGGAGAGGAGCCAGTTGAAGTGGTTTGGGCATCTGGAAAGGATGCTCCCTGGGCGCCTCCCTAGGGCGGTGCTTCGAGCATGTCCAACTGGGAGGAGACCCCGGGGAAGACCCATGACACGCTGGAGAGACTACGTCTCTCAGTTGACCTGGGAATGCCTTGGAGTCCTCCCAGAAGATCTGGAAGAGGCGGCTGTGGAAAGAGATGTCTGGACCTCCCTGCTCAAACTGCTGCCCCAATGACCCAACTTCTGAACAAATGGAAGATGATGGATGGATAAAATTGTACACCAAAATGAAGAGTCAAGCAGGCACTTCAACACCATTCTGAACACAATTTTTGGCCCTTGTTCTGTTTTCAAATTAATCCCCAATTTCAACATGGCTTTTACTGATCTGAGAACTGTAGAGTTCTGAGAATGCTGTAGATTCTCAGAACTCTGTTCAAAGTTGCAAGTGGGCCGTATATAAAAGTTTGAGGGCCACAGGTACGATAATATTTTTTTACTTGTTGCCAAAAACAGACAGTCACGTTTCTGTGCACGTGTGTTAAAGCATTTCATGAACCACTGGGTGACTTTGAATGAAACTTCAGAAAGTTATCACTGGATGTACTTGTACATCGATGTGCAGTCTGTACAGTAAAAACCAGAGTACTAGAACGTAGTCACTAAACATGTTAAATACCTGATCAGGCGCTTGAAGAAATAAGCAGCATGTTTTCATGGTAAATTACAAACTCCTGATTAGCTACACAACTGTTTGCAACTCTAAAATCATCTACATAGAAAGGTCAATTAGTAAAGTTCTCTATCTAAAAAATCCAGAAGACTTGTTTAATCTTTATTTGTCTTTCAACAGAAAGCTTTAAGATTTTAGATGAACACTAACTTGAAAACTACCGTATTTTCCAGCTTATAAGTCGCTCCGGAGTAGAAGTTGCATCAGTCAAACAAACTACCGTAATTGGTTTTTCTATGTGTAAATGTTTCTGTAAAGTGCCCCGAGACAACTTTGCTGTGAATTGCCACTGTATAAAGAAATTGAAATGAATCTAGACTTCTTCAGTCATTTCAAAAATGAGTTGGTTACGTTTGTGATCCTTATTTTGATACATTAAATTACCCAGAATTTTAATCTGGAATTCAATGTTTGTAGAAACGTTTAGCTAAAAGTTAAAAAGTGATCAGAAATGACTTAATTTTTTTATTCCTTTAAATGCACCTTAATCTTTAGCAAAAGCTCAATGGTTTTGATCTTATGGACGCCATACTTCCCATCACGAGGACAAAAAATTGAGAGGGAAAAAAAGTGATGCTTTGTAGCTGTAAAGAGATAAACTGCCAGATTCCCTGTGTTTAATAATGTATGAGCTATCTGTAGGAGTGGCGTGTGTAAAACTGTATGCAGGTAATGTGACGGCCCTGTGGAGACAGCTGAAGACCGTTCAGTGGGATGTTTATCGGAAGAACACGAGCTAATGAGATTTTCTATCAGACCTTGAAACAGACGAGAGGATTGAATCGTGACGAGCTGATCTATGTTGGCGCGCTCAGGCATTGACCAGTTTGCACCTGCTAACACAACTGGGAAATGATTTCCTTAAAGAAATGCACATCACCCTCCGCCTCACAAACCAGTTTTACACTTCTAAAATGTGACGCAGAGTACATACAGGGAATCTGGTTAAAGCATACAGTATGGTTTACAGCTTCACAGAAAAGTAAATCAAAATTCTACTACTAGTGAAAATTAGCATTTTATTATAAAAACATTTATTTCGTGATAATATCCTTTTAATGGTCAAATTCAAGTGTCAAACCTGTTTAGTTGCAAATTGCTCACAATTTCATCTAAAAGTCCAACTCTGCATTAAACTAGAAAATATTGCCTGCTCTGAAAATGCTGTGGGACTTTGCTAAAATTTGCTGAAAAAGGTGGAAGTGAGTTCACAACAGCTGAACTTTCAGTGCTAGTAGGAATAATAATTAAAAATTTTTTTTAAATAAAACACGTGAAACAGAAGAACAGACAAAGCAGAACAATGGAAAAAGTGCAAGGAAGCAAAAAAGACGTAAAAGCGCTTTGGAACATTAAAACGACACAAAAAGACTGATAAGGAAATTAATTTACATAGAGAAAAATTAAGCATAAGGGGAGTAAAAAGAAAACAATGTATAAGAGGTAAAAAGGCCAAAAGGACACAGAAAAAAACATTTTTAAAGGATTCAAAAGGAACCATAAACAACAACAAAAAATTATAAAAAATGGAGACATATACTGTAAAGAGAAAAAGAAAAGGCAAGGAGACATAAGTAAGCAAAAAAGATGCATAACGATACCAAAAGGATTCATACGTAGACTTAAGAGAAAATGAGAATTAAAAGATTTTTTAGGGATGCACGATATTGGATTTTTGGCCAATATTCGATGTTTAAACTTATTTGGCAGATAACCAATACTGCATACCATATATATATATATATATATGTATATATATATATACGTATATATATACATGTATGCATATATATGTACAGGTATATGCATATATGTGTATATATATGTATATACAGTATATGTATATATATATATACTGTATGTGTATATATACGTTCTTATACATATATATACA
>JBBPBX010025357.1:8107-21491 GCA_038048925.1 Garcialebias charrua | reverse complement strand
CCTTCTCATATTTTGCCTGTTTCGCTATCCTGTCCTACCGAATCGACTGTAGAATTCATCGCATAACTAAGTGTTTTTTACCGATGCTACGCTGCTCAAGGGCCCGTCTTAGCACCGCTAGCGGGCTCACGAGTACCTCCACGTTTAGCCCCGGCTAACAAGGAGACTCTCTGTTCAGCACAGTCCAGGAGGAGGAATTTCAGCTACCTGTTCAGTTGCGCTACCTGGTAGTTTTTCCTATGCCCATGACGAAACATCGTGACGCTGAGAGCTTATCCACCCATGAGGCTATGGATGACTCTCTGACGCTAACCATGTCAGGGCCCGAGGGGCCCTGGTGGGATGGACAAGGACGAGTGGCCTCGGTGCTGCAGGCCCACCAGGCAGAAAAGCTACAGGAGCTGCAAGGGGCCACCAGCAAAAGAAAAGGAAAGTCTGAGATGCCCCTGCACCATTACAGGCGCTCTCACTCACAGAACGAGAGAAAATGCTGAATTTTTACCACCAGTACTTGTGTTTAAGGAGCACAGACTAGCTGGTTAGGAACGTTTAAACACACATGAACACTCAGACCCTTGTGTAATAAAGAGAAATTGCCATCCACACGACAATAAAATCTCAGACTACTGAATGCATCCTGGTCCCAAAATGGGAACAGGGCTTCAGGTTTGCCCACTCACGCAGTACGGGAACCTGACCTTTTGAGCCCAGACTTCACTTGTAAAACGCTACAAGGAGCTGGTGGTATGTGTGTGCGCACTAAACATAACTCGTCTACTGTATGTGTAATAAAAAACAAACACTGTTTCATGCATATACAAGAATGAAAGTACCAAAGCACAGACTGCCCTGGTTCTTGACTCACCACTTTTGTGAAACACAAACTACTAGGTCAGACTATGAACCGCAGTGGGACACACGAGTTCTGCCTGAGACAGTCAGATCTCGCGATGTCTTCTGCTGGGCAGACCAGCCTGCTCCAGAGTACGCGAGAGGGGTCGAAGGCCACCCCTCCCGCACTCAAACATGACAAGCAGCAGCTAGACATCCCTCCCAGGCTCATGGCGCACGCGCAGGCCTGGAGGGCGTGTCTGACAAACGAATGGGTCATCACAACGGATGCGTTGTGGGCTCAAGCTACAGTTCATCAAGGGACCCCCCCCCCCTTTTTTTTCGTGGGGGTGCTGCGTTCGGACATTAACCCAGCACGCGCGCACGTGCTGGGGGAGGAAGTGTCAACGATGCTGCAGAAAGGAGTAATAAATATTGTTCCAGAGCACAAACCATGCTCCGGTCAGCGCAACAAGCTATTCCTGGTGCCCAAAAGAGATCAATCCCTGAGACCGGTCCTGGATCTCAGGACTCTGGGCAAGAAAACAAGAACTTTTCAGTTCAAAATGTTGACACTGCGGCAGGTCCCCCAGTCCGTGAGACCTGGAGACCACGCGTGTACAATGGATTTGAAAGACTCCTGTTTCCATGTGGGCGTCTGGAGGAGGCACAGGAAATTCCTCCGGTTTGCCTTCGAAGAGAAAACTTATGAATGCAAAGCAGTCTTCAAACCGAAGGGTAAGACTGCTCCTCGTACATTTACTAAATGTCTGGATGCAGCCCTGACCCCTCTTAGGAATCAAGGAGTCAGGATTATGAACTACCTGGATGACCTCCTGGTTTTTGGCCGGAAGCAGAATACAGGCCCAGTCACACTCCTGCAGGGTGATCTCTCACCTGGAGTCTCTCGGTTTTGTCATAAACCTACAAAGGAGTGACCTGACCCCATCACGGATTACCGGATTTCTGGGAGTGCAGGTCTACACCATCCGGTACAGGGCATGGCTCTCAGAGGAACGTGTTTCCTCGATTCACCGTTGCCTGGCAAAGTTTAAACTGATTCAATGGATTCCCCTGAAAACGTGCCAACACCTTTTAGGCCTCATGGTGGAAGCCATACCCTATGTGCCACATGCATTGCTGAAGATGCGGGCCCTGCATATATGGTTAAACCAACAAAAACGACCTGCCCCCGTCTGGGCGAGCAGGAAAGTTTAGAATCATTTCAGTGCCTGAGGGCCCCCGGAACCTTGGAGGGACCTGTCTGTGTTCACGGAAGGGGTCCCGTAAGGTAGGGTGTCATCCCGTGTGGTCATCACGACGGACACCTCGGAAACAGGATGGGGAGGCAGTCTGCAGAAATCAGAATGCCCGAGGCCTCTGGAATGAGCAGGAAACAAGATTGTACATCAACTTCCTGGAGTTGTTGGCCGTATTCCTGTCAGCAAAATACTTCTTTGGTAAAGGTCTGATTGCGGGACAGCACGTCCTGGTGTAATCAGATAACAAAACCACGGTGTCCTTCATTAACTGGGAAGGGGGGACGAGATCCCAAGCCCTCCTCAGCCTGACACAGAGGATGCTCACATGGTACGCTCCAGGATTATTGTCGCTCAGGGCGACTCATGTTCCGAGTGAACTGAATTACGGAGCGAATGCCCTCTCAAGAGGGCCTCTTTTGGAATCAGAATGAAGACTGAACCCACGAGTCGTGGATCAGGTCTGGTCACGGTTTGGAAGAACCTCGGTGGACTTGTTCCCATGCGGAGCCAGCTCACAATGTGACCTCTACTTCTCAATGTTCAGGGATACCATGGCAGTTGCCTTCTTACAGAGACCTGCTGACTCAGGCACGTGGGCAGCTTCTACACCCACGTCCGGAGCTGTGGCAGCCTTCAGCCTGGCCACTGAAGGGAACTGGCTGAGGGCCTAAGGCCTGATCGTCTTTGTTCCAACAACAACAACAGCATACACAAGGGAGACCCTTGGTGTTTATGTTTACTTGGGAGATGCTTCAGTGGAAGGGTTCCCCTCTCCTCTGACAGTTCTCCAACATCAGGATGGGCCTCTTTGACAGTCCTAGTAGTAGTTGTCTGTTCAAGAAGCAGATGAGGGACTCGTGCGTGTCCCTTGTACATACTATATTTTTCCCCTGGGGACCTGGAAGGTTACCCTGTGCTTGAACTGGGTTCTCTACCTCCACATTGCCATCTGATTGCCAGTGGCGTAATAGGTCCCTTGCTCTTTTCCTCCTGCTTCTCAAGATTTCCAGGGAAAAAGGAGATGATGAGTAATCACACTAGCAGAGGACGCTTATGCTGTCTCTAGCTGGTGTTTTCATCTATGTGTCCAGTGGTAACATCAGGCTGATGTTTCTACATGTGGCATTTTTCTTCTCAGGCTGTGCTCTCTACATACCTTGTGGAGAGCGGCTGGGAAATGCCTGCCGTATTGAGGCAGATGTTCTTACATGCTTTTTGCTGAGCATTTCAAGGGCATCAATAGTCGTGTTTCCATCAAGGTTTCTAGATGCGCATTTTGAAGCATCGCATCAGAAAAGCTGAATGGAAACGTCAAAATTTGAGTTAACTTCCTCTAATTCGCTCAAAAGTTGATACGCTCGCTTGAGGTGGTTTTTGGGGGTTTCGAAACAGAGCTGATGCGCAAAACGACAGATGGAAACAGATTTGCCGACTCAGTTCTGCCGTAGCGAACATTCACGTCACGTGACTGATCAGCTGTTTCCGCTCCGGACAACATGTAACATCGCTAAAACTAGTTGGCATGACAGAATAAATACAACTTGCCCGATAGCAACACATACCTGAAATATTCTCTCCATTTTGCCGAGATGTGTGGTCGGGTTCTGTTTTCAACCGCTACTTCCTGTTTACTGTAGACATGCGTAACGCTGACGTCTGACGTAATGACGCTGACGTCTGACGTAATGACGCTGTGCGTGGCCTGGTAGATGCGCTTCAAGCCAGTTGATGGAAACACTTCTGATCCGCATTAATTTGTATTTACATTTTTGCGAGATTTCAAAAATTAGCTCAAAATTCCAAATGAAAATAGATGGAAACACGGTTAATGAATTACGTTCCCATAGCAAATGTTGCACCGAGAGAACCAGACTGAAAGGGAACTGAAAGTTATGCACCATTACTCATGTTCCCTGAAGGATGGGAACGAGGTGCAACATATTTGGCCCTTTCAATGCTGAAAGCTCGGTGAAGTGCATTTTAGAGAAAGATGGATGGGCGTCATTCGCTTAAATACCCAGAGGGCGGGGCCTCTGGTGCGATGCTGACGCCCTAGCCGTAAAGGCGTGAGTGTATTACTTCAGGTAACCGCGCGGAGGTGCTGATTCCCATAGCAAACGTTGCACCTCGTTCCCTTCCTTCAGGGAACATGAGTTATGGTGCATACCGGTAACTTTCAGTTTCAGCAGATATATTGACCAACAACCTCTATGTTTGCTATGTTAGGCTTTAGTGAGTGACCATTTAAAAATAAAATCATGAATACAAACTTAACAGAGTGACATGATAGTGTAATTAAATTAACCCCCTACTTATGCACACATTGATGAACATAAAGAGTTTGTTTGATAATTTTAATATGATGATACTGTTGTTGTTGTCCTTTCGGCTGTTCCCCTCTGTGGAAACAAGCATGAAATGAAAGATTTGGCGTTCCGGATTACCCAGAGAAAACCCATGCCTGAGTAGCCTGGCCCTCGCCATTCCTACGCAGCTCCGCTCAATTCTCATTTCCCTTCACTGCTGGGTCTGGCATTTCTCCCATCCACAAGGATGTCTCCGGTAGGTTTTGACCGGACCAATCAGAGAACAGAAGGCGGAGTTTTGAACGACGTCGACTGACGTCGTCATTCAAAATGGCTGCCGCCACGAAGGAATTTTCAATAAAACAAGGTAAAAAACTATTATTTCTCTGCTGAGAAAAAATAGATTTCATAGCTGACGTTATATCAGAAGTGTTCCTGAGCTTAACAGTTCCTAAATCAATTCACGAAATGGTCAAATCTGCTGGATATTAAATAGTTTCGGTTTGATATTTTCCAAACAGCCTCGGGTGCGCTACGAAAATAAATGATAAAAAATCGAATTTTATCTCAAATGTTTCATCTAGGCCAACAGTCAGTAAATTAAAGACATATAATTACACACTGGTGGCAGAAAAAATATCCACCGAGTGGTTTCTGAGCAATTTATCTGATAGCCTGGACCTCGTCAGGCTAAACTAACAAAACTCTGCCTCCTGTTCTCTGATTGGTCCGTTCAAAAATCTCCAGGAGAAATCGTTGTCTATGGCAGAGATGCCAGACCCTAGTCCAAAGCGAAGTGAAGGACATGGGTCTGGTATCAACCAGGCTAATGCCTGAGAGACACCAAATAGCATCTTTACTATTGAAAATTGTCATTTTAAACCTGAACGGGATATTTAACCTTTATCTTTGGAGAAACTACAAATTCAGTGTGGATTTTTTATTTATAGGTTGCAGTTGAATGCCTCACATCTTCATGTGGTGAAAAAAAAATCAATATACAGTATAGGAGTGCAAATGTTATTTTACCTCATGGCATTCTGATTTCCCAGAAACACATTCAAAGTACAGTACTGTATCAAGATGTTCAGCAGGTTATGGTGCTTCTCCTCCAGCTAATGAATGGTCCACTCTGGTGTTCCATAACTTTTTTATTTTACCGTAGCTTTGAAAGATGTGCTGCTGAGCCCACACCAGCAGATTAACAAATCCAGATTTGATGATGATTGGTAAATGGACTGTACTTATACAGCACTTTTCTATCTTATCTAGACACGTAAAGTACTTTAAAACACAATCTGTGTCCTCATTTACCCATTCATACAGCACTCTACTAGATCTATATAAAGAATAATCAGTACTTTATCACATTCATACACCAATGGGACACACATCAGATGCAATGGGGGGTTCAGTGTCTTGCAGGGACACTTCGGCAAGTGACTGCTGATGGAATCAAACCCCCAACTCTCCCATTGGAGGACGACTGCTCTAACCACTCAGCCACACCCATCCCTATCGGTCCACAGTGAAAGAAAACGGCTCAAAAGATACAATATATTCATTTTTCAGCCGGCTGAGTACAAATAAAGGACTAGTAGAAAATAATCTTCCACGAGTAGCATTAATAATCAAGGTTCATTTCAAAGATTTTATTTTCTGTCAGTGCCACTGCTGGAGTTGACCTTTCTGTTTTGCTCCACCCACTCTACATCATAATAGTTACAGGTTAATGTTCGTGTCAGTTATTAAACATGTCTGATTCTCTCCAGACTGAAGTCCTAAACAATGTGAGCTCCGTCAAACATGCTTCTGCCTGGAGACGCAATTTTAAAAGAATCTGATTGGATAACTATATTTTCACCAATTAAAAAGTTTCTTGCTCAACTGCAAATTAGTTGGAAAAATAAGAGAAATTAATAATAATTAAAAAAAAGACAAAACACATTGAAAATATGCATTTTATGTAAAATAAATATTAAATGCAATTTTTTTTGTAACATTTAATATGTGTTGAATTCTTGAGCCTTCTCTGAAGGAGTGGAAGGCCCTGAGAGTTTCCCCAGAAGGGTTAGAGCTTCAAAAGATTACACAAGTACACACAAGAACAATCTTGTGAAGAGCAGTGTATGAAATTAGACAGAAGATTACACAGACGACTATTTCCATTTTTTGTCATTTTTACAAATAACTTTTTTCTGTGCGATGTGTACATATAAAACTTGAATGAACATTCAAACACAAACATGAATGATAGATTCAATAAAGTGTCCTTCAGTATTATATTGTTCTGTGTCTTGATATTTGATGACAGGTGAGGAATAGGCAGGCTTCGTCACAGATCAACACTTCACAGCACAAACTAACACGGTAATTTCTGATCACGCAAGGCTAACGGCCTCTGAACTCATCACCGAGGCTAATAAAGAGCAGCTAATAGCATTGTTGTTTCATTTGTACTAATTGCTCTCCCCGGACTTCTGCTGTTGCCCATCTCTCCAAGCATCTGCCATGGCCTGAAAGCTAAGCATACTACCAGAAACAGTTATCCTCTGGTGGTCCTTTAACAAACTATGCCGTAGTTAAATACAAAATAAAAAATAAAGTAAAATATATAAAACTGTTTATATATTTGATTAACCGGGTTGTTAAGCAGCAATACAGTACAGGTATTGAGTATTGCTCCATTGAGCATGTCATTGTGAATCATTCAAGGAAAAAACTTATCTTTAATCAAACTTATTAAAAAATACCAAAGATAACACAGTTTAACAGACAAATTGCATTTTTGCACCAACATAATTTTCAATCAAACTACCGGCATGCTTGTTGTTCGGTATGTCCAAAAAAGCTGGAAAAATGTAGACAAAATTAGAGAATTCTCTACAGCAAATGGACAGCATCTGAAAGTTTTGTTGAGAAATAAGAGAAGAAGTCCTAATGAATTATTCTTCAGTGGGTCGCCTACTGTTTGATGAAGGCATGTAAAAAATCATGTCAGTGCTTTAGTGGCTGTCAAGGTCGTTTTTAAATACAAGAAGGGCTGAGGTGCCAACATAAAAGACTGAAAAACAGCAGCAATTGAACTCCAGCAGGGATTATTTTAATATAAATTGTTTGACTCAAAAATGGGTTAAGATCATATTAGAGGAGAGGCACAACAGTGAAAGTCTAAAGCAACTGTAAGACAAGGAGGCCCTTCTTATGGTTTGAGGATCTAGTTCTTATTTCAACTAATGGTGTTTAGCTTTTATCAAACTAGATGGCATTATGAATACAGGAAATGTATTTCAGACTAGGATCTGCTCAACACGTCTCTAAAAACATTAACACAACACTGTAGCTAAATGCAGGGGTTTTTGTGTTAAAAAAAAACATATATTTTATATGTATCATATGAAAAGTACATGTAGATGAACTGTACTTGCAATCATTCAATCATTTTTGTGTGAAGCCGAGGTAGCAATCATATTTTTTTTTTTCAGTGTGGCAAATTTGTGATGTGTGTGAGAGATTTTGAAGCACTGACACATGGTGCAGCATTACAATGGACTGCAATTTGCATATCATTTCGTGTTAGGGATATTAGATTAATGGCTTGTGACTAGTGTGATGAATACTAATTTAGTCCTAAATCATGTCACTGTTAGAAATCAACAGTCTGCCCAACAGGCAGTATAATAGCTCAGTGCTAGACATTGAATATGGTCAACTAACTTAGGATGAATTTTGACTGTTTTCTATTTGCTCCATCCCTTTAATGCAGTTGTATTGTGTAACAAGAACTGTTGTCTGTAGCCGTTTTCGCATTGCACAGCCCTCAACGGCCCGGCCCGCCTCGCCTTCTAACCCGGGTTCGTCATGTTTGCATTTTCCTTTTCCGCCCGGGGTCCGCCCTCGTTTTGGAACCCACCGGAAGGAGGTTCTGATCGGGCCGCGCTCCCGGGCCCAGTTTCACGTCATGTACTGCTCATCGTTTGATTCGTTGTTTGCAGCAGGGGCGGGACTCGTTCTAACAACAACCTCAGCGCGAGCTGAATTTCATTAAAATTTAACTACAGAAACCCCTAAAAAATTGTTAGCTGAATTAGTGTTTCAGAGTTTAATTTTTGTTAATAACTGATTACAAATCAGCTTATGTTAGAACGTAAATAACACGAAGCGCGCACCCATACAGAGCATTTCCGCCTTTCAGCGCGAGCTGGATTTCATTAAAATATAACTAATATTCTCTAACTCCTGCGCGTGGCCAGGATGTTACGAGGGGCGATTCCTTTATAGGAAAAGTGGACTCCTAAAAAAGTAATACGCCTCGGTGGCTTAGTGGTTAGAGCGTCGGCTTTCCGCTCTAAATTTTATCTTGACTCGAGTTCGAATCTCACTCGGGACAACTTATTTTACGTTTGTCTTTTATTGGATAAAAAAAAGGAGTTTGTGTTATGCCTGTGGTTAACACACAAACTCCTTCTTTTTATTTTCTCCAATAAAAGACAAACGTAAAATAACTTCAACCGAGTGAGATTCGAACTCGAGTCAAGATAAAATTTAGAGCGGAAAGCCGACGCTCTAACCACTAGGCCACCGAGGCGTATTACTTTTTTCAGGAGTCCACTTTTCCTATAAAGGAATCGCCCCTCGTAACATCCTGGCCACGCGCAGGAGTTAGAGAATATTAGTTCACACCCAGGGTCAATTTAGAGTTACCAATCAGCCTAACATGCATGTTTTTGGACTGTGGGAGGAAACCGGAGCACCCGGAGAAAACCCACGCATGCACGGATAAGCTGATTTGTAATCAGTTATTAACAAAAATTAAACTCAGAAACACTAATATATATATTCAGCTAACAAATATTTTTTAGCGGCGTCTCCTCTCTTAAAACACACCAAGCGCGCACACAAGAACTTCCCACCCACTTCAAGAGAACGCCCCACCCACTTCAAGAGAACGCCCCACCCACTTCAAGAGAACGCCCCACCCACTTCAAGGCGGCTCTCCGCACAATGCGTAATGAGCGGGGGCGGGCCAGGCCGGGCTCTGGGCCAACCAGGGACGAGCTGGGCTTGGGAGGGCCGTGCAGTGTGAAAACGGCTTTTGAGGCTATCTGAACCCACCACTGGCCTTAATGTCGTTGAGCCTGGCAGCCATTAAAATTTGCTGAAAGACCAGAGATGACAAAGCTGAGTCTGGTGAATATTATGGTTATACAGCCCCTGAGCTCACTGGCTCTAATGTTACTCCCAGCATGCTGGTTCCTGGTGTTGGCAGCTTTTGAGGCCGCAAAGCGTAATGATGTTAATGTTGCATGAAAAGGCTACAGAGCTATGTCAGGACTCAACACGTCAGTGTTTTGGTGCCTTTAGGGACCATTTTGGCACATTGCAACAGGTTATGTACTCAAACACAATGAATGTGGTCCAATCGTGACTGTTCATGATTTTATTGCATTCTTTGAAATTATGTTTTGGTAAATTGTGAATAAAAGTAATATAAGATAAAGCTAACTGAACATCATAACTGTTTTTGTTTTTGTTTAAAAACATTATAATGTAAAACTTCCAACAAAGTTAAGTCAGGTCCTCTGGACAGTGTTTTTTCTGTTGAAACTTTTCGTCTTTTAAATATAACTTTAATGTAAAACTTTACTAGAGAATTTTTTTTTTTTTTCCAGGCAACCTTTATTTATACAGGCTAGCCTCACTGAGCCCGGAGGACTCATTAAGAGGGACCTGTTCCACACAGAACATATAAAATACAGACAACAGTAACAGTAAACAATGACAACAATACACTACAGTAAAAATGCAGTTACAATAAGAGTAGTGTACAAAACAATAAATCAGGGTGCTGGAAAACAGGGTGAAATACTAAAAACAAGAACATATTTGCTTTGTTTTTTTCTATTGACATTATTAAATGTTTGAAACCCTTAAAGAAATCAAGGAGGACAACTTCAGTTCTTGTTGCAAGGTGTTCCAGATTGCAGGAGCAGAGTAGGAAAAGGCCTTTTTGCCAAGTTCAGTCTGCACCGAGGGAACGCTGCAGGTAATGATGTCCTGAGAGTGCATGTTGTAACTGCACTGACGACGTGACATGTGGAGGAGATACTTTGTATAAGAAGGTAGCAGACCAAGGAGGGATTCATAGATGAAAAGGAACCAGTGTGAGAGCATACGTGTAGATGTTTGTTTCCTGCAAAAATGTAGTGTGAATGCTTATTGCTGAATAACTTGCGGGAGCTGAATTTGCCTAAAAACATGCTGAAATGTAGCTGAAATGGAAGAAAGCAGAAATAATGCACATTTGCTTAATTTGGTTTAAAGAAGCAGAAATGAACACAAAATTAGTGAATTAACTAAAAAAGCTGAAATTAGGAAAAATAATTAGCTGAAAAATGGCAGGAAGAAGAACCAGATGGAAGTAGAGACAGCACAATTTTGCTGAATTAGGCAGAAAAAAGTTCAAATGAGCGCAAAAAATGTGGATTTAGCTAAAAATTGTAAAATTAGCATAAAACAGCTAAATAGTAGCTGAAATAGCTGAAAAGGCTTAAATTAGCAGAAAGGAGCATAATAATCTAAAATAAGCAGAAAGAATCTGAAATGAACACAAAACAGCTGAAAGAACAGCTGAAATTAGCTGAAAAACAGTTTAAATTTGCACAAGGAATTTGAAAGAAGCTGAACAATAACTAAATGTGAAAGGAGCAGGAAAAGATTGTAAACACAGCTAAAGATTTGAAGGCTGTAAAATGAGCTCAATTCATTTTCTATGAGAAAAAGTGGCAGAAAAGGCTAAGTATTTCAAAAAATATATTTTTGATCTTAGTTGATATTGTTATTGATTTTACTTGTTTTATTACTTGTTTTATTGACATTTAATTCTGTTGCACCTTGTAGCACTTTGAGATTTTCATTAATGAAAAGTGCGTTATAAATTGAATTCATTATTATTATTATTGTTATTATTATTAAAAAGCCAAAGTTGCACAAATACCAAAAGTCATAGCAGGATTTTCCTGAAAGAGCTGAATGTTTGAATATATGATTTGTTGAATATAGCTCAAAAACTGTGGAACGATAAAGATGCCGAAAAACGTATGTAAGGAAAATGGATCACAACTGTGTGAATGCTTCATAAACATTCACACATTTAAACAACAAAACAAACCATATCATTCTTGGAATACAGGAATAATGAATTCAGATCCTCTGTTGTTTGACTCAAACACATGCATGCAAAGTCACTTGTTTAAAAAGATTCTTACCATTTAATAAAATTGAATGAAACAAAAACGATTAAATGTTGCTAGTTTTTTCTCAAGAAGCACATACTGACACATATCTGTCCAAACTGGTCAGGAACACACAACAGAAGATCCTGTTATTGAACTACTGTATTTGCTACTTTTACTTGGTTTGACTGTGGATTCCAGTGTCTAGATTCATTATTTTCCTTGTGTGAGATTATTCTACTTGCGTGTGTTTGTGTGTGTCACTTCCTTGGTTCTCCTGAGAGTAGATGGCTAGCCATGAGTTTTCATGGAAGATGTAGGAGGGTGTCTAGAGGGAGCGGTTTGATTGATGCGTTTTGGGTAGAGGAGCTGTTGGAGGGGTTACTAGTGGGCTGGGTGGGGGTGGGTGGGATGTTGAGGATGATGAGAGGATTGGAGCTTGATGAGATTCAGGTCCTAGTAGGCATGGCTCTTAAGTGAGGGAGGAGGGAGCTGGAACAATCCCTAGATTGTTAGTGACAGGCAGATATTTCAACACTTAAAGTAGAAGGTTTGATTTAATCACAGAGCTGTCATTTGTTATTTGTCTGGCTGGGTCCACTGGGGCCATGGCTGATCAACTGCTTGATCCCAAGAGAGACCCTTTCCCCCCTGTAATGTCTAAATCCCCTGCACAAATTACAGCCTACACCTCTCCTCCCAGCCCCCCCACTCCCTTCCTCACTTCACTCCTGCTACATTAAGAGATGGAGACGGGAATTGGGGAATCACAAAAAGAGGAAAGCGTGTTGACAAGATGTGAGCAGGGGAAAGAGAGTGATACAGGACCAAGAGACGGGGAGATGAAATGGCCTGAGGGCCACTAAAGATCATTAATAGGACTGTCAGGGAGGTTTCCAGTTGGTTATCTTCTCATAAATAACAGATGAGCCCCTCCCTTCTTGCCCATTCTAGTTCATTAATAATGCCTGCTGTGGCTATTTTGTTGCGTTGTACTTTGAAGGGAAGAGAGATTGTGCGATGGAGGGATTATCTTGGGAATTGTAAGGATAGGCTGGCCTCACGTTCCTGGTCTCTCTGTCTCTCTGGTAATCTAAGAGGACAGCTTCCCATATTAACAATGAGGACCCAACACTGCAGCACAGACTCAAATACTGTAATCTCACAACCAGCTGGATGATCAAACACAGAGAAGGGCTGGTGACAAAAGAAAGGGGAAAATGACAGACTTATCCAAAAGCCCTGTGGTGTTCTGACTTTGTGTGGATACTCAGTGTTTTTGCAGCCACTGCCACAGGAACTTGATGGTAAAATATGGAGGACAGATGTTTCAGTCCACCACTGTCTTCAGAAGTGAGAGGAATAAAAATCCCCAGATAGAAGGGTCTGGTAGTTGAAAGCCAGAAAATAAGTTCAGAAGGGTCATTCTCCAGGTAAAAGCTTTGGCTTTTAATTAGGGTGAAAGGATATGGTTCTTATATAAAGACCAGGAGCCTGGGGGGGTTGAGACTGATGGCAGTCAATGCCTTTCATTAACCCTTCTTCCTACTTACAGCAAGACTTTACTTGACAAGGTGCAAATAAAAACCAAACACTAGTGCAGACGGCAGGATGACTTCTGATTTTTTTTTTTCATCTTTTTGATTTCACTTTTCTTTTTTATCTATTTTCCAGTTCAAAAGATCCATGATTCCTTTTTTCCACATTATGCTGCAGAAGTAAGATTGCAAATTTGGTAGCATCATTATTT
>JBBPBX010025356.1:0-38944 GCA_038048925.1 Garcialebias charrua | reverse complement strand
TATATATATATATATATATATATATATATATATATATATATATATATATATATATATACTGTAGTATGTATTATTACAGTATCTGAATATGTATACATAATGTGTGTGTGCATCTTTGGTTGTATCTTGCTAAACATATATTAAAGTACAGTATTGTATTCCACCAAAATTATTTAAATATGCTAAACTATACGTTCCTATACATGCAGTTTTAATAGCTGTATGCCTAAAATTTAAATATGTGACAATAGCATTACTATTCAGCGTGTTATGATTGATTAAATGCGCTGATACTTTTATTGTGCCAGCCAAATATATGAGGCTGAGTGGAGCGGTAGACAGCGCCAAGATGGCCGCCCTAAATCTCGTCAGCTCCAATAGGCGAGAGCGGGCCATGCGGTATCTAGTGTTCTATATATGATATCTATGTTCTATATGACCGCCACACTTCCGTTGTTCTTCTTCTTGTGTTTTTTAATGGTGGTTGGCAAACAACTTTTAGGTGCATTACCGCCACCTTCTGGATTAAATTATGAACAAAACACTATACCACTCCATACTATTTTACACACTATCCTTTCTAAATGAAATATAATTACATATAATTAAATATAATATTAAATAATTCAAATAGCACTTTGAGATTTTAATTAATGAAAAGTGCATTATAAATTAAATTAATTATTCATTATTATTATAAATTACCTGTTCTTCTCAAATATCTAAATATGCTGGTAAAAAATGTTATCTCCTGATGATATCTGCAGCTATTCCTTTATCTCTAATTTACTTTTATTTTTTATTTATTAATAATAATAATAATAATAATAATAATGATAATAATACATTTTATTTGTAGGCGCCTTTCTTGGCACTCAAGGTCACCTTACATTGTCAATCATAAAAACAGACACAATATTATATACACAGTAAAAACAAATTAATTAAAATAAGACAATGCGGTTGCTATCATAGTGCATAGGCTGGTGAGTTTTGAGTTTGACTTTGAAATGTGGCAAAGAATTTGTGTCGCGAATATCAGGTGGGAGTGAGTAACAAAACGGGCAATGGGAACAGAAGAAGAGGATCTGAGGGTACGAGCAGGTGTAGCAATGTGAACAAGGTCCAAAAGGTGTGGAGAAGCGAGGTTGTGGACAGCTTTGAATGTAAGGAGGAGTATTTTGTAATTGATGCGATATGGAATGGGAAGCCAATGAAGCTGTTGTAAAACAGGTGTGATGTGATGGATTGAGGGGGTCCGTGTAATGATACGGGCAGCTGAATTTTGGACCAGTTGTAATTTATGGAGGGTTTTCTGAGGTAGGCCAAAAAGAAGAGAATTACAATAATCTAAACGAGAGGTGACCAGACTGTGGACCAGAACAGCAGTGGAGTGAGGGAAGGACGGAGACAATTAATGTTTCGAAGATGAAAGTAGGCTGACCGAGTGATATTATTGACATGGGAGGAGAAGGAGAGGGTGCTATCATGACACCCGACTCTTAACCTGATAGGAGGGAAAGATGGAAGCGTTATCAACCGGAATGGAGAAGCTATGAAGTTTGTTTAGTATTGATTTAGTGCCAATTAAAAGAAGTTCTGTTTTATTGCAATGTAGTTTAAGAAAGTTTAGATTGAACCAGTGTTTTATTTCAAGCAGACAATCAGTGAGGGACGAAGTGTAGAATTAGGTTTGATTGAAAGATGGGTGTCATCTGCGTAGCAGTGAAACTGAATATGATATTTGCGAAAAATAAAACCAAGGGGGAGAAGGTAAATGATAAACAACAAGGATCCCAGGACGGAGCCCTGTGGAACACCTGAGGTAACAGAAACAGGATGAGACATGGATGATTTTAACTGAACAAACTGAGTGCGGCCAGAAAGTTATGAATGGAACCAGTTGAGAGGTGTATTTACAATTCCAAGAGAGGAAAGTCTGTCCAGAAGAATGTTGTGTGAAATTGTGTCAAAGGCTGCAGTCAGATCAAGCAGGAGGAGTATGGATAATAACCCAGAGTCAGCAGCGAGGAGAAGGTCATTGGTGATTTTAGTGAGTGCTGTTTCAGTACTGTAGAGCGGACGGAAACCAGATTGAAATTTTTCATATAAATTATTGCAAGACAGATGAGCATGAAGTTGAGCAGCTACTGTTTTTTCAAGAATTTTGGAGATGAATGGAAGATTTGAAATGGGGCGAAAATTTATTGAGATTATTTGGATCTAAACCAGGTTTTTTGAGTATTGGAGTTACAGCAGTTGTTTTGAGAGCAAGGGGAACAACATTTAAGTCACTAATTAATACCTCTCTTTCCTTTGTATATTTGTTGCATTCTAAGAATTTTTGTTGTTGTTTCTAATTATCCACAATGATCACAATAGCCCATAACATGTTTATTGATTAATTATTTTCAGTGTGCTGTTTAATCCTGTGTGACCAAATCTCATCCTTGAAATAATATCGTCTTCTTTTTTTGTTCTATTACATTTCCTGACTTCCCCCACCTTTTTTTATTATATCATAATAAAACCTACCCTGACTTAGTTTTTTAGAAAATAACCCTAGCAGTGTCTCCTTTATCCCAATGCTCTTGCCATTTCTTCTTAATATATAGCTTTATTATGTATTCTTAACAGTTTTTAC
The DNA here is from genome assembly GCA_038048925.1 of Garcialebias charrua. Classification (NCBI taxonomy): domain Eukaryota; kingdom Metazoa; phylum Chordata; class Actinopteri; order Cyprinodontiformes; family Rivulidae; genus Garcialebias; species Garcialebias charrua. The sequence goes on along the minus strand of JBBPBX010025356.1, from coordinate 36,300 downwards.
TTATTTTAACATTTAAATCCACAATATTTTTCTTGTAGCACTTTTAGCAAACCTGTCAGCCAACTCATTTCCTATTATTCCGATGTGTGCAGGAATCAATATTAGTTTAACCGCTGACCCATAATTATTAATCCTGAAAACTAATTGAGCTATTTCCAGTATAATATCTTGCCTTGTATCTGAATGTACTTCCTGAATAATGCTCTACTTGAATCTGAACAAACTGCTACCTTTTTTTTTTCCCTCTAATGCCTTCAACCCACTCCAAAGCCATAAATATTGACAATAATTCTCCAGTATATACTGTTAAATTATCAGTTATTCTTTTATTTTTCATAATACAGTATTTAATTCTGGAATTACCAAATACTGTACCAGTTCTGTTATTTGACATTTTAGATGCATCTGTATAAATATTGATATATTCTGAGTACAGTATTCCCTTCCTATATATCTTTCCACCTCATTAGTTTCTAATTCTCTCCCTTGTTTCAGTAAATTTAAATCTACTTTGATTTGTCCAAGGACCCATGGGCCATGGTGGGATTCCGTTGTTCTGTCGTTATTTGAATCTTAAATACATTGCTGCCCCCTGGTGGCCGGAAGTGCGACGTGACGGAGAGAAATAGCTTTTTTTTTATGTCTTTGCGTCATATTACCATACTGTGGTGGACCACTAGGGGGCTCTACTCACACCCAGTGGACCGAATGTGTTACAGGATGTTTTATTGTGAAAGGTCCAGAGGACCGGATGTTGTATTGTGAGAGGGTTGATATATAAGGCTGTGTTGGGTGCTTCCCGCCAGAATAGTAGGAGTTGATTAAAGTGAAGTTCTGTATCCCGTCTTCTGTGTCGTCTCTTCACCACCTCCTACACTGGTGACCCACGTGAATTGAATATGTCGACATCTGAAGGTCCAGCCAGCTCTCTTCAGCTGTCCGCTGCTGTGGAACCTCCACAGGCGGCCCCGCTCGCTTTTTCGGTGGCCGTTAAAATCCCGGACTTCTGGCTGCACGCCCCTCAGTCGTGGTTCGCCCACATCGAATCACAGTTTGCTCTTCGCGGGATTTCTGCAGACGACACCAAATACCACTATGTGGTCGCCTCGCTGGATCCACTGTCAACCCAGCGGGTAATGAGCCTGCTCCAGGCCCCTCCTGCACAAAGAAAGTACGACGCCCTCAAGCATCTGCTCCTCCGGCGTTACTCACTTTCAGACGCGGAGCGCGCTGAGAAACTTTTTTCCCTTTCCGGTTTGGGCGATGGCATAGCTCTTGAGCTCATGGAGAGCATGTTGTCCTTGATGGGATCAGAAGTCTGTGGATTTCTTTTCCTCCACCTCTTCCTCCGCCAGCTCCCGGCTTCGGTGCGCACGGTCCTGGCCAACTCCCCGTTTCTGCAGCAGAGAGATTACCGCTCGCTGGCCGAAGAAGCCGACCGCATCCTGCTGGCTACGAGGACCTTCGCGGTCCAGGCGGCGGTCCCCGGATCTCCAGCAGCGCCTGAGCTTCAAGCAACGCCCTCAGCGCCGGACGAGCCATCGGTGGTAGCAGGGGTCGCTACCCGCAGGCGGACAGGAGCCGCCTTTTGTTTCTACCACCAGCGCTTTGGCGCCAAAGCACGACGATGCGTCCCGCCGTGCAGCTTCAAGCCGCAGGGAAACGAGAACGCCAGCGCCCGCTAGCAGTCGCGGCCGTTGGCGACAAGGAAAGGCTGCTTTTCATCGAAGACTCGAGGTCGGGGAGGCGGTTCCTGGTGGACTCTGGTTCGCAGAAGAGCCTCGTTCCCCCGACTGGCTCCGACAGGTTGGCAGAAGGCTGCGGGCCGCAGCTAACCGCGGCTAATGGCTCTCCCATCAAGACGTTTGGCGAAAGGTTGGTGACTGTTCGTTTCCATGAACGGGACTTCCAGTGGAACTTTGTGGTAGCTGCTAGCTCAGTTCCTATTTTAGGGGCTGATTTTCTTTGTGCTCATGGACTCCTTGTTGATGTTGCTAACAGACGTTTGATCGACGCTGTGTCTTTTTCGTCACTGCCTTGTGCGACGCGAGGAGCTGGGCCTTTAATGCATGCTAACTTTTTAGCTTCGGGTAACGTGTTTCAGCGTTTATTGTCTGAGTTCCCCTCGCTGACTGTTCCTAATTTTGCCAACACAAACACAGAACATGGGGTCGAACATTATATTCCCACAACGGGCCCCCCGGTTTTCGCACGTGCACGCCGCCTCGATGCTACTAAGCTAGCAATAGCACAGGAAGAGTTTGCTAACATGGAGCGTTTAGGCATCGTGCAACGCTCAAACAGTCCGTGGGCCTCCCCCCTGCACATGGTGCCCAAGGCAGACGGCAAATGGCGACCATGTGGGGATTTCCGCCGCCTTAATAACATCACAGAGAACGATCGTTATCCCATCCCCCACATCCAGGATTTTTCAGTGCACCTGGATGGGACCTCTATTTTTTCTAAAGTAGATTTAGTACGGGGGTACCACCAGGTTCCTGTGCATGTGGAAGATGTCCCTAAGACCGCTGTGATCACGCCTTTTGGCCTGTTTGAGTTTTTGCGCATGCCTTTTGGTCTTAAAGGTGCAGCACAAACATTTCAGCGGTTGATGGATTCAGTCCTAAGGGGATTGTCCTTCGTATTTGTGTACTTGGACGACATCCTGGTGGCTAGCAACTCGGCTGAGCAGCACATGTCCCACCTCCGTGAGGTTTTTCAGCGCCTAGCAGCACATGGCCTGATTGTAAATACAGCGAAATGCCAGTTTGGGTTGCCAGTCATTGACTTTTTGGGCCACCGCATTTCTGCCAGTGGTGCTGTCCCGTTACCAAACAAAGTGCAGGCGGTGTCCGATTTTCCACAGCCCCAGTCTGTTAAAGCGCTACAAGAATTTTTGGGAATGGTTAATTTCTATAACCGTTTCCTCCCCAGGGCAGCACAACTGCTGCGACCGCTCTATGGAGCGCTGAAAAAGAAAAAGCCCAACGACAGTGTTGACTGGACACCAGAACGCCTACAGGCATTTGGTGATGCTAAAGCTGCATTGGCCACTGCTGCCCTTTTGGCCCATCCATCCCCAGCGGCACAAATAGCTTTGACAACAGACGCATCTGATGTTGCGGTGGGGGCTGTGTTAGAACAGCAGGTTTCCGGGGTTTGGCAGCCGCTTGCATTTTTCAGCCGTACGCTGCGGGACAATGAGCTGAAATACAGTGTTTTTGACAGAGAGTTGCTGGCGCTTTACCTGGCCACACGCCATTTCAGGTTTTTCCTGGAGGGCCGCCAGTTCACTGCATATGTTGACCACAAACCCTTGGTGTTTGCGATGTCAAAAATTTCTGACCCCTGGTCTGCTCGCCAGCAACGCCACCTCGCAGCGGTGTCTGAATTTACTACAGACATTCAGCATGTGGCTGGAAAATCCAACGTGGTGGCCGACTGTCTCTCCCGGGTGCTGATCTCTCCCGTGTACGTTGGCATCGATTTTTCTGCTATGGCTGCGGACCAACGTAGCGACGCAGAAATACTCGAGCTCCAGTCCGGGCCCACAGGCCTCGAGTTGGAGGAACGGCAGGTGAATGACGGAGGTCCTCTCCTGCTCTGTGACGTTTCTACTGGCAGGCCCCGCCCTCTGGTTCCAGTTTCATGGCGACGCCGCGTTTTTGACTCCTTACATTCCCTTTCTCACCCAGGTGTTAGAGCCTCGGTGAAACTGGTCAGTTCAAAGTTTGTTTGGCCCGGTCTGCGTAAAGCAGTTAAGGAGTGGGCAGCAGCGTGTGTCCCATGCCAGCGTGCTAAGGTTAACAGGCACACCAAAGCACCTTTGGAACCCTTCTCCATCCCAGGTCGGCGGTTTGATCATGTGCACGTAGACCTGGTGGGCCCTCTGCCTCCATCACAGGGTTTTACTCATCTGCTGACTATAATAGACCGGACCACCAGGTGGCCTGAGGTGGTTCCTCTGACATCCACAACATCTGCAGTGGTGGCCCGGGCATTTTTGTCTACCTGGGTTGCGCGTTTTGGCCCCCCTTCAGACATTACATCGGACAGGGGCCCGCAGTTTGTTTCTGAGCTTTGGTCTACCATGGCCAAGGGTCTGGGGACTAACGTTCACAGGACCACTGCTTACAACCCCCAAGCTAATGGTTTGTGTGAACGGTTTCACAGGTCATTGAAAGCTGCACTTCGCGCTGCATTGACCGGTGACAACTGGATTGACCGTCTTCCCTGGGTTTTGTTGGGTTTACGTACCGCAACCAAAGAGGACCTGAGCTCTTCCCCGGCTGAACTGGTTTTCGGTCAGCCTGTGCGCGTCCCCGGTGAGTTTTTACCTGAGGTACCCTCACCACAGTTCGCTCCACCGTTGCTCCATTTTTCACCTCAGGAGGCCCCTTTTCGTGTCCCTGGCCCGGTACACCATTGTTTACCGCAGTCATTTGTCCCTAAGAGTCTGGAGTCCTCTAAATTTGTTTTTGTCAAACACAATGCACACAGGACACCACTACAGCCTTTGTATGATGGACCATTTCGGGTTCTTCAACCAGGTCCAAAACACTTCCTTTTAGATTTAGGGGGTCGTACTGAGACTGTCTGTATCGATAGGCTTAAACCAGCTCATGTTATGTCAGATGATCAGGTTGTTACGGCCCAGGCTCCTCGCAGGGGCAGACCTCCATCCACACTGCTAATGGACTGCTGTCCTCCTTCCAGTGACTCTCAACGACCAATGGAGCCCGAATCTTCTGCAGGCCCTCCTCGTTGCCCTCCGCTTCATCAGACTGATTATGCAGGGCCCAGGTTCAGCCGTTCTGGTCGTTTAATCAAACCTAAAATGCTGGACTAGTGATGGACCTTACTGGGTGTTCTGGGGGGATGTGTGTGGTGGACCACTAGGGGGCTCTACTCACACCCAGTGGACCGAATGTGTTACAGGATGTTTTATTGTGAAAGGTCCAGAGGACCGGATGTTGTATTGTGAGAGGGTTGATATATCCACCTTATTCTTGGGGATGTCACTGTAGAAACGAATGTGCATTGTACTTCCTGTCCGACACCGGAAGTGCCTGTATTCCATAGGCGGAGTATGGATCGCGGGTGTTTTTGAAAGTTATTTTCATTCATTTTATCGGAGCAAACACAGCTTTTGTTTAAACGGAACGTTTACTGAAATGTCCTACCGGGGTTCAGGTACCTGCTGTGCTGTTCGCGGCTGCACCAACAACCGGACCAAGCTAAATCTTTGGCTAAAACAACAGTGTTTTCAACACGGACCCAAAACAAAGAAAGAGTGTTCCTGCATCCTACTCTATGGCTGTGTCTGCGCGATCAGGTAACATCTGTAATTTCTTTTTATTCAGGGAGGGTTTATTAATGAGAGTTTTGGATGATTTACTGTCTTAAAATGATATATGTCAGGCGCGACCGGTATTTTTAGCCGAGATAGCTGCTAACAAACCTTAGCCGAGAGGCCGGAGCAAACGCGTTCGCTATTTATGTATTTTTAAATTATGTCTGCGCGATCAGGTAACATCTTTTTATTCGGGGAGGGTTTATTAATGAGAGTTTTGGAAGATTTACTGTCTTAAAACGATAGATCTCAGACGCTGTAGGAGGCGGTGAAGAGACGACACAGGAGACGGGACGTAAGTCTTCACTTTTAATCAACTCCTACTAAACTGGCGGGAAACCACCCAACACCGCCTTATATACCAACACCATATCCGGTCCTCTGGACCTTTCACAATAAAAGCATCTTGTAATACATTCGGTCCACTGGGTGTGAGTAGAGCCCCCTAGTGGTCCACCACACACGCCCCCCCAGAACACCCAGTAAGGTCCATCACTAGTCCCGCATTTTAGGTTTGATCAAACGACCCGAACGGCTGAACCTGGGCCCTGCGGAACCAGTCTGATGAAGCGGGCTACGAGGGGGGTCCACAGAAGATTCGGGCTCCAATGGACGTTGAGAGTCTCTGGAAGAAGGATCGCAGTCCATTAGCAATGTGGATGGAGGTCTGCCCCTGCGAGGAGCCTGGGCCGTAACAACCTGATCATCTGACACAACATGAGCTGGTTTAAGCCTATCGATACAGACAGTCTCAGTACGACCCCCTAAATCTAAAAGGAAATGTTTCGGGCCTGGTTGAAGAACCCGAAACGGTCCATCATACAAAGGCTGTAGTGGTGTCCTGTGTGCATTGTGTTTGACAAAAACAAATTTAGAGGACTCCAGACTCTTAGGGACAAACGACTGCGGTAAACAATGGTGTACCGGGCCGGGGACACGAAAAGGGGCCTCCTGAGGTGAAAAATGTGGCAACGGTGGGGCGAATTGTGGTGAGGGTACCTCAGGTAAAAACTCACCGGGGACGCGCACAGGCTGACCGTAAACCAGTTCAGCCGGGGAAGAGCTCAGGTCTTCTTTGGTTGCGGTACGTAACCCCAACAAAACCCAAGGAAGACGGTCAATCCAGTTGTCGCCGGTCAATGCAGCGCGAAGTGCGGCTTTCAATGACCTGTGAAACCGTTCACACAAACCATTAGCTTGGGGGTTGTAAGAAAGTCAGAGTTAGAGAGTCAGAGTCAGAGAGAGTCAGAGTCAGAGAGTCTTTATTGTCATTTGTAAGCGGTGGTCCTGTGAACGTTAGTCCCCAGACCCTTGGCCATGGAAGACCAAAGTTCAGAAACAAACTGCGGGCCCCTGTCCGATGTAATGTCTGAAGGGGGGCCGAAACGCGCAACCCAGGTAGACATAAATGCCCGGGCCACCACTGCAGATGTCGTGGATGTCAGAGGAACCACCTCAGGCCACCTGGTGGTCCGGTCTATTATAGTCAGCAGATGAGTAAAACCCTGTGATGGAGGCAGAGGGCCCACCAGGTCTACGTGCAGGGACGTGCAGAGGGGGGGGCTATGGGGGCTTGAGCACCTGCCCCTTTTTCTCCTTGCCCCCAAGTGCCCTTTTGGTAAAAAAAAAAAAAAAAAATTTTTTTTTTTTAATTTCCTATTCTAAGCCCTCCTCTGACACATAATAACATGTACTAAAATTATTTATTTTATTTTATTATTATTATTTTTGTATTTTGCCAGAAAAACAACATAATAAGCCCTCCGGTCACGTACCAACACTACATTCCCCACAATGCAACAGTAGTAGTAGGGGTGGGGCCAATCCAATCCGGAGTCGTGTCTCATGAACCCAGAGTAATAATGCTGCGCATAGACATCAAGACCTGCCTCACATTCAGGAAGGAAAGGATTTTGCAGCTTGATACTTGCAGCCAACAATCATAAAAAAGCATATTAATTAAAAATCACAAAAAAACTGTGTTAAAAAACATAAACAGCTACATTATAAAACAATGTAAAATACAGTACTAAAATCGAGAACATGTCTGTGTTGATTTATGCCAAGAACTTAGCATATGTAAAGCTATTTAATATTTTATTTAATCCATTTATTCATTCATTTAAAATAAGTACTAAGACAGAGTACATGTGTGTGAATGAGAGGGAGGCCAGTGGAACAGTGAGGCTACAAGGAGCAGAGGTCACAAAGGTGCAGGACTTCAAGGACTTGGGGTCCACTGTCCAGGAAAATGGGGAATGTGGTAAAGAGGTGAAGAAGAGAGTGCAGGCAGGATGGAGTGGATGGAGAAAAGTTTCAGGAGTGATTTGTGACAAAAAGGTGTCAGCAAAGGTCAAAGGAAAAGTTTACAAGACAGCTATATTGTATGGTCTGGAGAAGGTGTCATTTACATAAAGACAGGAGAAAGAACTGGAAGTGGCAGAAATGAAGATGCTGAGGTTCTCCTTAGGAGTGACAAGGATGGATAAGATCAGGAATGAGATAATCAGAGGTACAGCACATGTTGAACAACTGGGAGATAAAGTTAGAGAGGACACACTGAGATGGATTGGACATGTCCAGAGGAGGGACAGTGGGTATATTGGTAGAAGGATGTTAGAAATGCAGCTGCCAGGAAAAAGACAAAGAGGAGATATATGGATGCAGTTAGAGAGGACATGAAGGTAGTTGGAGTGAGGACAGAGGATGTAGAGGACAGAGTGAGGTGGAGGAGGATGACTCACTGTGGCGACCCCTCAAAAGGGAAAAGCAGAAAGAAGAAGAAGAAGATTCATTCATTTAAAAGAGATAAAATAAAACAAATTAATCAAAAAGAAAACATTGAATGAAAAGAGTGCAGAAAGAAGAAAAAATATTCTTATATCACCCCCTTATAATAAACATTGAACCAGTCCGTCCCTTGGCTTGTAGCAAATTTGTTTTTTTGGCCCTCCATGTGTTTGACTTTGACATCCCTGGCTTATGCAATAGGGAGCACATTGCCCGTCCAAAACCTATCATCTCTCCATAATGGATATATGTCCGACCTTCTAACTTCCTTTGCTGCATAATGTACATTGCATTTATTCTAGCGTTAGGTAAATGTATCTTGAAGGAGAATAGCACTTAAATAAAAGTCCAACAAGAATATTCATTTAGAATTAAAAATAACTCACCCTGAACTACCATAATAGATATAATGTATGTAATAACCAATCAAGTTGCTCCTGTCCAATAAAAGCGTACAAATGAAGGAGAAAAAACTCAATCCAGACTTTAAGTAAGTTTAGGGTCTGGTTCGCAGAGTATGGAGTTAAATTTGTTTCACAATTATTCAATGAAAAAAAAACTAACCTCAGTTAAGTAAAATAAAATTGTAATCAAAACTTTTGGAATTGTAACAATTTCTTCTTTTTTTTAAATAAAAACTTATTTAAAAAAAAAATTAAATAACTATTTTTTCTCGTGAACTTAAAAAGTTATTTGCAAAACATAAACTTTTATTTGCACACATCAGAAATCTTTTTTTTTTGTGCTATTTTAGGCTCTGCCCACGACATCATGTGAGAATCGCAAGCAAAACTTTGAATGACAAACAAAAACTTAGAATAGTGTAGTAATATAGGAAGGGGTCAGTTTACTGACTTACCTATATTTTAGATGTATAAATTGGCAGGGTTTAGACTGACACAAAAATACATCATTAATTAAACGAGTTCTCTCTTTTTCAGTTTAATACCAATAATTCTATACCTTGACCAGATGTAATTCACAGGAAACGTTATTATGTTTGACCTACCAAAGGTAGAATCATTTAATAACAAATCATAAATTACAAGTTAACATATTTACACATGATTGGTTGATCATTTTTCCTATAATTAACTTCAGCATAGATGAAACATAGGAACAACAGAACAAGTAAAGGATGATATTTTACTCATTTCAATTCTGCAGGTACATTAACTTAGTTTCTGGCTTAGGAAGATAAAGGTTTAGGAGGAGAAAATGGAGGAAGAAAAGTTAAGAGTCAGGGAGTTATCTTGATGTGTTTAACCAGAAGCATGGCAGCTCTCCGGCTGAACTCGGCTACACGTTGGTACCCTTGGCAAAGCATTTGACGACTTTTACCTCGTGAAGATGGTCAGTCTCCCTCGGTCCAGTTTGGTCAGTTCGTTTACCATTCTCAGCGTCTCCAGACGTGCGCCTTGACTCGAACCGAAAGTAACGGCAGCTCCTGGTGGTGTTGTTCAAGATAAGACGTTCCTTAAAGGAATGTCAATAAAGTGAAGCTTTTCACAGCTGGAAATTGATTTATAACAGGCATGTTATAAATCTTTTAACTGAATGACGAGTCCTTAGCGTGTGACTGGTGTTCATTCAGCTCTTTGGGGAACCTCATCATGGAATTGAGGTCCTCAGCAAACTCGTCAGTTCCAGCAAAAGCTTAGAACTTTAAGGAAGGATCTGTGATCAGTGACTTGTTGTTCTTCTCTGATTGGTCCAAACAAACCAGTGGATGAAGGTCACTCGGATAGGAGAAGATCAGTTTTTAGAACAGAGAAGAAGTTGTTTAGAATGAAGACAGAGAAACAGATTAGACTGGAGCCAGCTTCATAAAACAACTGATTAAAACTGTGTTCTAACTTCTAACAAAACTGATCGAGTTCAGTCTGACATATTAATTCACTTTCACCGTTTGATTCATCATATGAAGAAGTGATCATTATTTTGAAATAACATTGGATTTCCAACTTGAATTAAACAGTTTGAATTAAACAGTCTTTGACTTAACAAACATTGAATTCAATAATGCTTATACAAGTAACACAAGGTTATTCATTAACACAAAAAGAGGAATAAGAGAGTCTCTTATGACTTATTGTGTTTTGATTCAAAATAATGTAATAAAATAGTGTTAATGTCCTTTTTCTGAGAGTATCAGTGAAAAGGTGTCACTGGGACAGTTCAAGTATCAGAACGGGCATGGTCATGCCCACTACATCTCCCCCCTTTTGGAAGTCATCGCCAGTCCTTGGGGATGGGGTCCAACACGAAAGGAAACCTTGAACTGTCTCTGATCTTGAAGTAATCCAGCAAGTGGAAAAAAAAAATCAAAAATTATAATCCCATAAAGTTTTTGGAAATTCCATACTGTTCGTAGGTAATCCCATTGCGGTAAGCTTTTAATCCCTCGGAAAACTGAGTCTGTTAACTCTTGGAAAACAAAGTCTGTGATCCTTTGGAAAACAAAGTCTTATAATCCACAACGATAATTCCACAGCAGTAATTCCATATCGATTAGAGTTGGTGATTTCATCAGCAACAATTGTTTTTATAATCAGCATGTAGAGGGGATCCCTCGATTGACGCAGAGGAGGCGACCCTTGGATGAAGGTTGAAGACCAACGTTGAAGTATCAGGTCCCCACATCGAAGGTTGAAGGCTGGTTGGTTTCCAGTCCGTGCCACTCTGGTTCTATGTGTCATGCAATTATGTGGTTTTAGGTGGGCCTATGATTGGGATTTTACATTAGCCTCACCTATATGCACCTGGTATGTAAGCTATCATGGTTTAGATCAGCTATAACTACCAATTAAGGGGTGGATCATTCATCAAAAGTTAAATATAGGGATCTACGTCTATAAAAGGTTCAGGAGGGCTTCTGTAACGAAGGCCTCTTCTTCCAAACTATTCCTCCATTCATAACTTAGCTTAAAGTTAAACTAAAATAGAAAAGAAAATATAGTTTGGTCTAAATGTCTGTTGTCCTTTAAGACGACGACGTAGGATTTGATATTCCCTATAAATTTTGAAGTCTATGGCGAGACTCATCAAAATGAATAATGATCTAGAATAGAATCGATCGAATCGGTTCAAATTAGAAATTGTGAGATCAGTGTAGATTATAGTACCTTAAGTAGCATTAATCTACAATGACACTTCAATTACTGAGGTTTAACAAAATGAAAACTGCATGTTGGCATAGTTAAATCCATTTAAGTCTTCAACTTATCATTAATAAAAACCTCTTTTGGCTGGGAGTGTTCAGAAAACAATATCAAGCTTCAATAACAACAAAAGTAGCAACTAAGCAACTAGAAAACAACGTTTCACTGCTTCAACTCACTCCTGTCGTCAGATTCCAACGTGTATCACACAATAAAAACAGGTCTTAGCTTTATAACCGATGTCAATTAAATCCTGCAGATTTAAACGGTTGTTAAGGTTAGTTTTTTGTTGTGGGTTTTTAGACTTAGCGTTTCTAAGTTCTAGTTGGAATGGTTTCTTTTAGCAACTAATATAGTTTAAACTGTTTAGTTTATTTACTATCGTGTGCTTGGACGACCTTAATTTCCCATGAAGTCTGTGAGTTTGCGAGATCTTTGTCGTTTGTGGGGTTATTGAAATATTTGTCTTTGTCTTGGGCATGACCTAACATCACCCCCCTGAGGTCATGGGGGACCACGAACACAGGTGAGGACGTCCGTCCATGGGCACAAGTTAGGATGCCAATGTTTAGTTTAAGCTGTTTTCGCAGCTGAGAGTAGATAGTACACAGGAACCTATTAGGTTTTGGCCAACGTATCGCCTTATGTTTACCTCTTTCTGTGTAATTCAGGTGTGTCACAACTGTCGGCACAGTCGCAGGTGTGTCTGTTTGTTCAGACTGCAACAGGTCACTGTCGTTGTGTGTGTTTTCCCACCTCTTGACTGAAGAAGGGCTCTTTGAGTCTGTAGAAACTATGTCATTTCTGATTAGATCTAGACTCAAATGCTCTTGAACCAAGGTTTCATCGAAAGCTTGGCTGATTGCCGATTTACCTGTCCCAGAGGACAGTACAACGTCTTCGGTGTGGGATCCGTGGATCTCCACACCTTCTTCTACCTGTGGTAGGTAGTATGCAGTGAGTGCTGAATGTTTCAGCTCGCAGAGGAGGATCTCTTGTTGGGCCAGAGTTGGGTCCAACTGTTGTGTCTCTTCTGCCTCATCTCTATTTGAAGGTACACTTACCGGGCTTGTGATCTCGGTTGGGGAGTCATCCGTGCCTTCTGCGGTACCATCTGGTACGGGCCACCAATGTAGTAATATAGGAAGGGGTCAGTTTACTGACTTACCTATATTTTAGATGTATAAATTGGCAGGGTTTAGACTGACACAAAAATACATCATTAATTAAACGAGTTCTCTCTTTTTCAGTTTAATACCAATAATTCTATACCTTGACCAGATGTAATTCACAGGAAACGTTATTATGTTTGACCTACCAAAGGTAGAATCATTTAATAACAAATCATAAATTACAAGTTAACATATTTACACATGATTGGTTGATCATTTTTCCTATAATTAACTTCAGCATAGATGAAACATAGGAACAACAGAACAAGTAAAGGATGATATTTTACTCATTTCAATTCTGCAGGTACATTAACTTAGTTTCTGGCTTAGGAAGATAAAGGTTTAGGAGGAGAAAATGGAGGAAGAAAAGTTAAGAGTCAGGGAGTTATCTTGATGTGTTTAACCAGAAGCATGGCAGCTCTCCGGCTGAACTCGGCTACACGTTGGTACCCTTGGCAAAGCATTTGACGACTTGTTACCTCGTGAAGATGGTCAGTCTCCCTCGGTCCAGTTTGGCAATAGCAAGCAAAGATTTCTGACATGCGCAAATAATTATTTCACTTCATGACACAAAAATTTGTGATTTTAATTTAAAAAAGTTTTTTTAGCAAAACTTTTATTTGTTAAAAAAAATTACAATTCAAAATGTCTTGATCACAATTTTATTTTATGTAATTGAGGTTAGTTTTTTTTTTTTTATAGAATAATTGTGAAACAAATTGAACTCCATAGGAGAGGTCCCTTGTTTTTCAATTTTGTAATTTATCGTTGTTTATTAAACTCTGAAAGCTATGGGACTTTGTTAATATTCTGTCCTAAAATGTGGTTAGATGTGCCCCTTTTTTTCCTGAGCACCTGCCCCTTTAGTGGGCTCTGCACGTCCCTGCTACGTGCACATGGTCAAACCGCCGACCTGGGATGGAGAAGGGTTCCAAAGGTGCTTTGGTGTGCCTGTTAACCTTAGCGCGCTGGCATGGGACACACGCTGCTGCCCACTCCTTAACTGCTTTACGCAGACCGGGCCAAACAAACTTTGAACTGACCAGTTTCACAGAGGCTCTAACACCTGGATGAGAAAGGGAATGTAAGGAGTCAAAAACGCGGCGTCGCCATGAAACTGGAACCAGGGGGCGGGGCCTGCCAGTAGAAACATCACAGAGCAGGAGGGGACCTCCGTCATTCACCTGCCGTTCCTCCAACTCGAGGCCCGTGGGCCCGGACTGGAGCTCGAGTATTTCTGCGTCGCTACGTTGGTCCGCAGCCATAGCAGAAAAATCGATGCCAACGTATACGGGAGAGATCAGCACCCGGGAGAGACAGTCGGCCACCACGTTGGATTTTCCAGCCACATGCTGAATGTCTGTAGTAAATTCAGACACCGCTGCGAGGTGGCGTTGCTGGCGAGCAGACCAGGGGTCAGAAATTTTTGACATCGCAAACACCAAGGGTTTGTGGTCAACATATGCAGTGAACCGGCGGCCCTCCAGGAAAAACCTGAAATGGCGCGTGGCCAGGTAAAGTGCCAGCAACTCTCTGTCAAAAACACTGTATTTCAGCTCATTGTCCCGCAGCGTACGGCTGAAAAATGCAAGCGGCTGCCAAACCCCGGAAACCTGCTGTTCTAACACAGCCCCCACCGCAACATCAGATGCGTCGGTTGTTAAAGCTATTTGCGCTGCTGGGGATGGATGGGCCAAAAGGGCAGCAGTGGCCAGTGCAGCTTTAGCATCACCAAATGCCTGTAGGCGTTCTGGTGTCCAGTCCACGCTGTCGTTGGGCTTTTTCTTTTTCAGCGCTCCATAGAGCGGACGCAGCAGTTGTGCTGCCCTGGGGAGGAAACGGTTATAGAAATTGACCATTCCCAAAAATTCTTGTAGCGCTTTAACAGACTGGGGCTGTGGGAAATCTGACACCGCCTGCACTTTGTTTGGTAATGGGACAGCACCACTTTTAGAAATGCGGTGGCCCAAAAAGTCAACTGGCATTTCGCTGTATTTACAATCAGGCCATGTGCTGCCAGGCGCTGAAAAACCTCACGGAGGTGGGACAAGTGCTGCTCAGCCGAGCTGCTAGCCACCAGGACGTCATCCAGGTACACAAATACGAAGGACAGACCCCTTAGGACTGAATCCATCAACCGCTGAAATGTTTGTGCTGCACCTTTAAGACCAAAAGGCATGCGCAAAAACTCAAACAGGCCGAAAGGCGTGATAACAGCGGTCTTAGGGACATCCTCCACATGCACAGGAACCTGGTGGTACCCCCGTACTAAATCTACTTTAGAAAAAATGGAGGTCCCAGCCAGGTGCACTGAAAAATCCTGGATGTGGGGGATGGGATAACGATCGTTCTCTGTGATGTTATTAAGGCGGCGGAAATCCCCACATGGACGCCATTTGCCATCTGCCTTGGGCACCATGTGGAGGGGGGAGGCCCACGGACTGTTTGAGCGTTGCACGATGCCTAAACGCTCCATGTTAGCAAACTCTTCCTGTGCTATTGCTAGCTTAGTAGCGTCGAGGCGGCGTGCACGTGCGAACACCGGGGGGCCCGTTGTGGGAATATAATGTTCGACCCCATGTTTTGTGTTTGTGTTTGCAAAATCAGGAACAGTCAGTGAGGGGAACTCAGACAATAAACGCTGAAACACATTACCCGAAGCTAAAAAGTTAGCATGCATTAAAGGCCCAGCTCCTCGCGTCTCACAAGGCAGTGACGAAAAAGACACAGCGTCGATCAAACGTCTGTTAGCTAAATCAACCAGGAGCCCGTGAGCACAAAGAAAATCAGCCCCTAAAATAGGGACTGAGCTAGCAGCTACCACAAAGTTCCACTGGAAGTCCCGTTCATGGAAACGAACAGTCACCAACCTTTCGCCAAACGTCTTGATGGGATAGCCGTTAGCCGCGGTTAGCTGCGGCCCGCAGCCTTCTGCCAACCTGTCGGAGCCAGTCGGGGGAACGAGGCTCTTCTGCGAGCCGGAGTCCACCAGGAACCGCCTCCCCGACCTCGAGTCTTCGATGAAAAGCAGCCTTTCCTTGTCGCCAACGGCCGCGACTGCTAGCGGGCGTTGACGTCCTCGTTTCCCTGCGGCTTGAAGCTGCATGGTGGGACGCATCGTCGTGCCTTGGCGCCAAAACGTTGGTGGTAGAAACAAAAGGCAGCTCCTGACCGCCTGCGGGCGACCCCCGCTACGACCGCTGGCTCGTCCGGCGCTGAGGGCGGTGCTCGAAGCTCGGGCGCTGCTGGAGATCCAGGGACCGCCGCTTGGACCGCGAACGTCCTCGCAGCCAGCAGGATGCGGTCGGCTTCGCGGGCCAGCGAGCGGTAATCCTTCTGCTGCAGGAACGGGGAGTTGGCCAGCGCGGTGCGTACTGGAGCCGGAGCCGGGAGCCGGCGGAGGAAGAGGTGGAGAAAGAGAAATTCACAGTCAGCTGAACCCCTCAACGACAACATTCCTTCCATGAGCTCAAGAGCTGTTCCATCGCCCAAATCGGAGAAGGTAAACAGCTTCTCGGCGCGCTCCGCGTCTGAGAGCGTGTAACGCTGCAGAAGAAGTTCTTTGAGGGCGTCGTATTTTCCTTGTGCAGGAGGGTCTTCGAGCAGGCTCATTACCCGCTGGGTGGACAATGGGTCCAGTGAAGCGACCACATGGTGGTACTTTGTGTCGTCTGCAGAGATCCCGCGAAGAGCGAACTGTGATTCGACGTGGGCGAACCACGACCGAGGTGCGTGCAGCCAGAAGTCCGGGATTTTAACGGCCACCGCAAAAGCGAGCGGGGCCGCCGGTGGAGGTTCCACAACCGCGGACAGCTGAAGAGAGCTGGCTTGACCTTCGGATGTCGTCATTTCAATTCACAAGGGTCACCAGTGTAGGAGGCGGTGAAGAGACGACACAGGAGACGGGACGTAAGTCTTCACTTTTAATCAACTCCTACTAAACTGGCGGGAAACCACCCAACACCGCCTTATATACCAACACCATATCCGGTCCTCTGGACCTTTCACAATAAAAGCATCTTGTAATACATTCGGTCCACTGGGTGTGAGTAGAGCCCCCTAGTGGTCCACCACAACGCGACCGGTATTTTTAGCCGAGATAGCTGCTAACAAACCTTAGCCGAGAGGCCGGAGCAAACGCGTTCGCTATTTATGTATTTTTAAATTATGTCTGCGCGATCAGGTAACATCTGTAATTTCTTTTTATTTGTCCCTCCTCTTTTAACAAAACGAGTGGTGTTCCCACATTTTTAATGAACTAAAACAACAAAGTTTGGACTGTCTTCAACTGTATTACTCGCATGTAAACAAACGGTGTTTCCGGTCAACCGGAAGTCGTGTGCACATTTCGCGCAAAGCGTCATGGGGCGTAGGAATAACGTGGATAAGGCGGTGTTGGGTGCTTCCTGCCAGAATAGTAGGAGTTGATTAAAGTGAAGTTCTGTATCCCGTCTTCTGTGTCGTCTCTTCACCACCTCCTACAATACCATTAGCCTGGTTAAAACCGCTACCATACCATACTATTTTATTTATAGAGCACTTAAAACAGCGACAAGGCTAACCAAAATGCTGTACAAACAAACAACCAACAGGCAACATGTAGGCAACATACGAAAAAAAACCCCAAAAAAAACACTTTCATTAAAATAATGTGTTCTGCCCAACGCAATAGGTTGAAAATAGTTCATAATAGTTTAGTGATAAACTGTCACAATTCATGTTAAAAAAGATGGTAATTTAGTTAATCACTTCTACACAGTCAGTGCTGGTTTATATTTTATCTTGAAGGTGTAAATAAATATTTAGGACCCAGGAGGTGAAGTTTATACAAGCAGGGTTTTCTCTGTAACGTTTTTCCCTCAGAACCTCAGAATTCACCTTCAAAATAAAATACATTTAAACCAACACGACTGTATTTAAGTTATTAACTAAAACAGCCATCTTTTTTTTTACACGAATTATCAATATTGTGAACTTTTTTAATCTTTTGCGTTTTTAATCTTTTGCGTTGGACATAACATAATTGATTGGGAATCACTGTATCACTGTATTTTGATTGTGCCACTCTAATTGCGCTGTTTCCTAGTAGGTTTTGTTCACTGAATATTGTATTGATGTTCAATGGTTTATGTTTTTTTATGTTTTATGTTTTATGTTTCTATATTTTATGCACCGCTATGCCGAAGCAAATTCCTAGTCTGTGAATCCTGTTCATTGACAATGGCAATAATAAACTGAATCTGAATCTGAATCTGAATAATGTATTAGAGTCAGCCATGAAAATAAGTTTAATTTTAAGTTGGGTGGAGTTTGCATGTTCTCTCCGTGCATGCGTGGGTTTTCTCATACTCCGGTTTCCTCCCACAGACCAAAATGTTAGGCTGACCGGTAACTCTAAATTGTCCCTAGGTGAGAGTGAGAGCGTGAATGGTTGTTTGTCTTGTTTGTCTCTATTTGTCCCTGTGATGGACTTGCAATGGGTGTCCCCTGCCCCTTGCAACATGACAGCTATATGCATGGGCACCAGTGACCCCGTGACCCAAAAAGGAAGACTAGGGTAAAAGATAATGGCTGGATGGATGAAACTTTCAAAACATGCAAATAGTTTAATATTTTACTCTCTTAAGTAATAAATCTCATTGGCTATCCTGACCGATTCCTTCAGCCATCTATTCTTATGTTTTTATTTGGTCAAGAACAAAAGTAAGCGTCCCAAAAGCTACTGTGGTCGAGGGATATATTTCTAGTAGCTCCAACAATTTTTTAAAAGATTTGTTTGAAACACCTAAGCAATCTGATGCTCAAAGATGCATGCTCTCTTAGCATCTGTTGTTTCACAGGAGTTAAATATCAGCACACTGCACCTGCCCTTGTTGCACTGATTTGAATGTACCTGTATCAGAATTAATCAGCAACACTTGGTTTTATGATCGTTTTATAGAACAACCTTTTAGAAATCCAGAGAAAATGACTAGATTTTATAGTTCATTCACGGGAAATATCCCAAAAATTAAATAAAAGAACATTAAATAATGTGCTCATTCTTACTGTACAGGACAAATTCCAATTAACTAATCACATCTAAACATTATTTTTCACTAGTACCTCATCAAAGAACTGAAATCTAATTTACAGCTGCAACATTTTCACAGGTCAAAATGACTGAACTGTCAGCTTGACACACATTGAAATTTGTCTTTACATTGTCCATGTCCTCAGTTTTCACTGTAGACAAACTCAGGTTAAAATAAAAAGCACACACGCTCATGTGTCCCTTTCTGGTTGTCCTCGGGTGTCCTGGTAATCCGTGTCCCATTGCGGTTTAATGGCAGTAAGCCATGCATATAACACTCTAAGGAGCTTGTGTCAAAGTAAAGCTCCTCACTTACTGATTGATGACACTGCAAACCTCTGGTGATGTAAGGAAGCTTGAATAATGGTTCTTTATATTTAAAATTCTGACATGTTACATAGTGAATACTGTATAACATTTATTGTACTTCATTGCTGAAGTGATAAATAGCCCAAGTTTAGCAGCTTCATGGAAAACATGCTTTGATGAGCAGGTTGTTTTAAATGTCACTGAAGCCTGTGTGGTTCATGGGCTTTTTGCGGACAGACTCATGTCATGCCTGATTAAATGATCCTGCAGTCCCAGCAGAAAGCAACATTTAGCCACATAGGTCCCCCTCCCAGATCTTTGTTTTAAAACAAATTGATTTTTATTTGATGTATTTCATTGTAACACTTGGTACAGAGATGAATTGTGTTTTACAGTGTAGAACAGGATCCAAGTGATACAATTGTGATTTCTTACATACATAAGGGCCATTTTGTCTATTCTTATAAACAGTTTTAAATGCATTTAAACATTATTTACATTCAAATAATCCAGAAAAAACAAAGTTAAAATGAAAAGAAGAAAAAATAGATAAACAGAAATGATACAAAAAAACTAAATCTGATCTGGAGTGTGAGGACAAAAAAATGAAAAGTGTTAATTAGCTGGCAGAAGTATTTTTGTTTTCAGGTTGTCATTTTTGTAATTTTTAAAAATGTTCATAAATTTAAACACCAAAAATCAAAGATACCTTTAGACATCAAGAACAGTTGGTGTTGTCTTTAAAGAAAATTAATTTCACAAAAATTTGGAGAAAAGATTTGAAAACTTTTTTTATGGTTTAGTTAAAATATTAATGTAGAACTTAATTTAATTTAATTTCCAAAGGAAAAAAAAAAAAATATCTATGTAAAAGGAAAAAGCATCACAAATGCACAATATTTAATTATTAGGCAGACCATGTTCAAGACCAGAGGTTTACTTATACAGTATACTATATATATATATACAGGTAACCCCCGACCTACGACCCCATCGACCTGCGAACCACGGGACTTACGAACATATCATATTTAATAAAAATATGAATTAAAAAAAAAAAATATATATATATATTTTTTTTTTTTTTTGTGTTTAAATGTTCTTAATTTCATGTGTACATCACTTTGTTGCAGCTCTGGTTGTTTTAAAGGCTTTATAAATAATAATTATGATAAAAAAGATCATTTCTGATCATTTTTGAGCAATTTTTGAGCAATTTTGGGAAACAGGAAGTAGGTCTTCAGTTTACACGGTCACAAATTAATGTAGAACACCGGACGCTATTTAAGGTTCAGTCACTGGGGTCTCCGGTCACAAATTAATGTAGAACACCGGACCGGACGCCATCTTAGGTTAGCTGCCGAGAGCTGGACGAAGACTGGTGACCAGGATGGCTTCATATGGATTAATTACTAGCTGGAAACGTCTCTGTGAACTTTGTGGATGTCTCAGGCAGGAGCGGATTTATCGCCGATCGTGCCAGGCCGCCGTGCGAACACCTCCAGCCGGCCTGGCTACACCTCCGGCCTGGCTAGCTCCAGAGCTAACACTGGAGCTAACACGGGAGCCGGCCTTTTGAACACTGGTGACCAGGATCGCATCATGTGGATTAATTACTAGCTGGAATAGCTCTGTGGACGTCTCAGGCTGGAGCAGCGGCTGGAGCAGGAGCTGCAGATTGATCGCGCCGCCGCTCCAACACTAGCTCATGGCTTGGCTAGCAGAAGCTAGCCAGCTAGCTAACACAGGCCTGGAGCAGCTGCGGTGGCCCGCGCTGCTCGGCCCGAAAACAATCAACGCATGGCAACCTAAGATGTCGGCTTTGACCATCTCAAAGTAAGAAAATATATTTTTATTTATTCTGTAAATGTGAATAGCAATGTTTAACATTACAGTACACTACTGTACATGATTAAATGTGCGCACGCTCCGTTAGCATGATAAATAAGGGTTGAATGAATGAATGAATGAATAATTTTTTTTTTAAATATAATTTTCACCCCCTACCTACGAACGGATCGAGCTGCGAACGGTTCTTAGGTCCCAAACTCGTTCGTAGGTCGGGGGTTCCCTGTATATATATATATATATATATATATATATATATATATATATATATATATATATATATATATATATATATATATATATATATATATATATATATATATATATATNCACTGCTTCTTACAATAATTGCATGTCAAAAGAAAGATACAATTTTTTGAAAGGAGATGACCTGTAGGTTCAGTTTTAAAAACCGTCTTATCAAACCTATTTTGAATCCATTTTTGTTGTTTAAAATAACTTTTGTTGGGCCTTTTTACAGGGTCTAATCTGGCATGCACCAGAAAGTCTTTCAAATTTTTATTTCTCCGATATGCTGTTATCATTCTATGTTTGGATAGAAATGTACAGTCTGTTTGAAGTTTACTAAAATTGTTTTTAATGCGACCTGCTATTTGGGTTGTTGAATCTGAGAACGTAAGTACTAGAGGAATTAAATGGTTGTTTGAAACTGATTTCTGTTGCTCAAAGGTTTTCAAACATCTCCTTAGAAAGGATCGAGAGTAACCTCTGGTGGTCAAAACAGAGAAAAGGATTTTGGTGGCCTGGATGAAATCAGTATGTTGTATGAAGATTCTTTTAAATCTGAGTAATTGGGACTTGACTATCCCACCAAAGGTATGTTTTGGATGGAAAATTGATTTAAATAATAAGTAATGAGTATCTGTAGGTTTAAAAAAGACTTTTATGTCAAGTTTATGTGTGACTGGGAACTGACTACCTTTGAAAGTAGTCATATCCAGGAAGTCTACAGACTCAAAACTTTTTACTGATTTCAACTTAATGGATGAATTGTGTGTATTTAAAGTGTTTAAGAACACTTCAAAGTCCTCTGAGGAGTGTGGCCACATGCCCCAGATGCCATCCAAAAACCTGAAATAATATAAAGGTTTTTTGCTACATTTTTCTAAGGCCATCTTCTCCTAGTGAGCCATATAGAAATTAGCATAAGCTGGAGCAAATTTTTTGCCCATAGCTGTACCTCTAATCTGTAAATAATATCTCCCATTGAACTCAAAATCATTTTTAGTCAGATTCAACTCCAATAATCTCAGTATTTCTTTAGTAGGTCGCTTAACATCAGGATTCTGTTTAAAGGTCTCACTGATGACCTGTAGGCCCTCTGAAGAATCTATATTTGAATATAAACTGTCCACATCCATAGTGAAAAGTAAAACTCCCTCGGGCAGTGTCAAATTCTTAATTTTATCTATAAAATCATATGTGTCCTTGACATAGCTAGCATGTTTAGTGGATAAGGGGTTTAAAAAATAATCAATAAATTCAGCCGTGTAATAGGTTTCACTGCTGCAGTCCGATACTATGGGTCTCCCAGGAGGAACTTGATGTAATGAACACAATTTTTCCCTTTCTTTATGAATCTTTGGTAGGATATAAAAGAGTCTGGGTCTGGGTTCATTCGTTCCTAGGAGATACATTCTTTGTTTGTTATCAATGAAGTTGTCATGAAATAAATCATTAGCAATACCCTCTACCAGGGGGATGGTGTCTGGAAAAATGGGGTAATCTAACTGTCTATAATAGTTTTCATTATTAAGCTGTCGTTCAGCTTCCCCAATATATTGTTCTTTGTCCATGACAACCACCGTACTCCCTGGCTGGTTTGATAATAATATTTTGATTATCTATTAATTCCTTTAGGGCCATCTGTTCCTCAGAAGTGAGGTTCAGGTGCCCCACCTCTGGTGTAAAAACATGATCTATGAAACGTAAATCCGTATTAACTATTCTAGGGACCCTGGGATGAGTGCTACAAACAACCGGTGTCCAATCTGATGTCTTGATGAATGGTTTTGAACCCGTGAATTGTTTACCTTTAAAGAAACATGCCAGTTTCAATCGTCTGTGATAAAGTTGAATATTGTATCTGGTCTCAAGTTTATTGTAGTTGCCCCTCTCTATTGTTGGCACAAAGGAAAGTTCCCTATTTAACAGAGCTGACTGAGCCTCTGATAACTAAAAATTTTTTGATAAATTAATCACATTGCTTGCCCCCTTGCATACCTTTTGACTCCAGGGGGCTATTAATTTACCTTTTTATTGACCTTTAAAACCCCCACTAACGGTTTCCCTCTATGGGAAGTAAAAGTTTCTGAAGTAGGCTCTGGGTGGGTTGCTCCCCCCACTACAGTAGACCTCAACCTTCTTGGAGAGATCAGCGGCATCTCCTTCAGTCCTGGAGTGGCCGGTCCGGCCCATGCCCTCTGGTCCTCATGGTAGGCCGCATATACTAAGTCCAAGAACTCAGTGCTGGACCTGCTGTCACCTGTGTTTTCCGGAAGCTCCCCAAAGAGATCTGTGGCCACGGCTGGATCCCTTGGTGTGATAACCAATGGAAGGTTCATGATCTCCTCATCTGTGATCTCCGTTCCTTGTGGGTCCGGAGAAGGGTCCGGTGCCAAAGCGATCGTCTTCTCCTGATGGGGTGTCACTTGGGTGGCAGTGGAGACCCACAATTTTCGGTCAGTGGTCGTTGAAGTAGTTGGTCTTGTGGTGTTCTGGTGTCGACTCGGTGGGCGTTGGGGTTGTGGTGCCAAGTTCTCTCCCCCTGTGGCCGTTGATGAAGGACCACTGGACTTGGGAGGTAGTGTCACCGTTGCTGGGTTTTCTACGCCCTTTTTAGTGTCCAGAGCAGTGTTGTTTTTGACAGCCATTTTGATTTTAGTTTTATTCTCAGTCTTTTAGACTAAAATACTTCTTAGTTTTAGTCAGTTTTAGTCATTTCTATATTTAATGGTTTTAGTCAAGTTTTTGTCGACAAAAACTTAAAAAAATTAAGTCGTTTTAGTCTTTAAAAAAAAAGAAAACATGTTAGTCTTTACAAATTAATTTGAGTAATTTGTTTTAACACCAGCACTCCCAGAACAGAAGAAGGAGAAATCCTTCTTCTACCAGAAGTAGTAGAAGTTCAAATGAGTTTGAAGAATTTTAATCCTATTCTGTGTGCCTCCCCCCCGTCCCATGTACATGTAATGCTATTGTCCAATGTTGATACAAGAACAAACCCTGAGGCCTGAGCTCTTTGTTTGTGCTCACATAGAAAACATCCCTCCCCCACAATGCTAATTAGCTCTGAAATTCTGTAATGTCGGTTACCCACTGGACCCGTGTCGGGCGGCGGAAGCGGCCGGTTTACATGCAAAGTCTTTGTGGAGACGCGTCGAGGCGAGGCGTATTGTGAAGCGGCGCGTGTTGAGTGTTTGAAGCGGCATGGCGGCACACGGCAGTTCCTTTCCATGCACGCGCGCGTCCGAAACAACCTACGCGTTGAGCAGTGTCGGATCGAAAAGTTGATGTTTTGCGGCTCAACGTTGCTCGATACGTCCAGCAAACAATCGGGAGAGCCTCTGTTATGTGATGGACACAACGACAACAGGACTTTTTTTGGACTTTTTAAACTTACCCCATCGAGCCTCCATGAATTGGAACCAGACTCCGGTAAGAAACTTGGCATTTTACAGTTGCTGCTGTCCACTCCAGCGTAGGATCACCCCAAACATTTTTTTTTAAAATCTCAACAAAGACTGTCGGAGTTGCAGATCGGCTCGTAGAAAACCCACTCCAGTAGGAAGGGGGGTCACGTGCTACTGATTTTATCTGCTAGCAGCATGAAAACACAACAACTGATGACCCTCTGCCTCCCCCCAGTGCGCGTCATCAGACGCGTCCCAGTGGGTACCCGGCATCAGTGACAAGAGGCCAAAAGGGGGCGGCAGGAGCGTTCTGACAATTTAGGTGGGTACCCGGCATAAGTGATGTCTCTTCACTGGAAATGCCTCAGGCTTGTTTGAAGTAAAATGAAAGCAGAATCTTAAGATTACCGGTAACTAGAGAAATTGCATTTCCTGTGAAAATGCATGTGTGAATGCCATTTGTTCAAGAATTAGCAAAAAACAGCTCAATATTATATATATATTATCTAAAATAGCAGAAAGAAGCTTAAATGTCTTAGAAATTAGAAGAGAGTACAATTTTGCAACATTAGGTTGGAAAAGGTTGAATGGATGTCCAGGTGTTGTAGGTCTGGACGCAGGGGACATCTGGGTCCATTATGGGCTGAATGCTGCATCCACTTTGTCACTTCCCTCATCAGAACCACAGAAAATCAACAGATTTACATCAAAGAATATTGTTGAGTACTATTCTTTTCGTTGATGCAATCTTACCTGCTGTGATGTGAAAGTCTGGGTTGTACTAGTGGTTCAGGAAGAGCCTCAGGTGATGGACTGGAGACCTGGAAACCTGAAAACACAAACAAAATAAAATAAAAGAATAATATATTTAACAGATATTTTAAAAGGGACTAATTTTTTAAACTATAAATTAATGTTGAATAATTATTAGAACCATTAACTAATATATTACCATTTCAGTGCTGTGGAAACTATGCTGTAAGTCCTCACAGAGCTGCTCACGTCCTGAAGTGAAAAGTCTCCAAAAACCAGCAGGAGCTGAAAAAAAATTATAACCTGCTGTTTACTGGAAATAACTTTGGCTTCTCTGCAGACAATCCGCTAAAATATTAACTTTTAAATGGCTAAATTGGACGGATCGAGTTTGTAGCTCCTCCATTGTTTTCAAGCTGCGCAGTAGAGACGTCTCTTGTTATGACGTCATCATCCTGCGACGGCGAAATCCCTATTTATCGTGTTAAAAAAATGGCGCTAATTTTAAACTGTTTTTGGGAGGAATTTTCATTCATTTAACATTATTTTAGCAAAAACGGTCAGAGGTCAATCTTAATATTTATATATGTTGTGCCATTTTTTGGAAAGTTGAAAGATCATGTCAGGGGAGCTTTAAAACACTTTCTTGCATGTTAAAAATGCATCAAACCCATCAAAATTTAGAAATGAATGAATTTTAAATCCATTTTCCACATCTAGGAAGCAATTGTAAACACATAAATTGAGCTTTGAGCGTAGCGGTTTTATTAATGTTCATTAGTGAGAAACCTTGCTCACAACGTAGTCCCAAACATGGACATTTTTGCAGCCAGTGGCAGTTTAGGATAGCGTGGTAAGAGATACTTGTAAAATGTGTCCAAGCCCACAGAGGCAAATTTGTCCTTCAATTCTACATCACACTGCAAATCAATTATTTCAAGTTGCATGTCAACAGACACATCAGAAGCTCTGATGGTGAGTGGTGAGAGAAAAACTGCAAATTCTGTCTCGAGTTCGCCTTTGTGGCGGTGCCGATACGACTGCAGCTTCGTACACTCGGCCCATCTTGTGTGCGTAATTTCAATCATGTTGTATTGTGCCCTGTCAATAAAGATATACAGTATTATATTCTTCTAAAGACCTGAAATCGTTTCTCAAACTCCCTCAGCAACCCTGAAATCTTGTTTTTGTACTGTTTCACATAAGGAGGAACGCTTGCTGCGCACACGGACACAGGGAAAATGAGCAGGGGTCTCCGCTTGCTATCTGCTGCGTCTCCCATACTAAAACACAGCGCCTCTGGGTCCTAGAGGCACCCGGCTTGAGTAGGACAACATAGGAACTGACTAAAACACAGCGGACAACATAGAAACTGCAGATTTTTAAGAAAATAGTGTTTATTCTTTTTTTTAATAATTCAGATTCATCCGCGGGCCGACTAAAACCTCCTGGCGGGCCGGATGCGGCCCGTGGGTCTGATGTTTGACACCCCTGACCTACCGTATATCAATGTGACTGACACACTAAAAATCTCAACAGTAAATTAAAACAATTTACCTTTGGTCTTGTCCAATCACTTCAGAGTCTTCTGTGTCACTCACATCGATGGATTCATCCTCAGAGCTAGTGAGTTCATCTGGCTCATTAGCTTTGAACGCAGCAATCATGTTGCTTCCATTATCAGTTATGACTGTCAGAATTTTGTGTTGGGGTATTCCCCAGTCCTCTGTACATTTATCAACATGGGTTTTTATACACTCAGCAGTGTGTGGGTGAGGGAGCTGGTCAAGTCTCAACAGTATGTGCTATGCTTTTTTTTCAACAGTGCAAAAAAACAAGCACTAATTGCTAGAAATGATGCTGTAAGGCCTTTTTTTGTCCATATGTCCAGTCCAATTGTTATTTTGCGTGCTGTTGCAAGCCTCTCTTTGAACTTTTGCTTTTCCCCATCATAAATCTTGTCAACCAAGTTGTTTATTTTTGTTCTTTTCGGTATGGTGAGCCTCTTATCAAAGGTCTCCATCATAAGGATGAAATCTTCATCCTCAACTGTGCAAGCAGGTAGACCTGTTCGTCCAATCCAAAGAGCAATTGCCTGTTCTTTGGCATGTTGTTCCAGAGAATCTGTTTTATATTTAGATCCTGCGGCAAAGGCTGCTGGTATAGATGACTGTGACCAGGTTTCTCTTTAGGAGTTAGGGTCTCTGGGATCTGGATGAGAAAAAAAACAAGGTGAGAAGATAATTATTCTTTCTGTATATACAATGTACACCTCTTGTAAAGAATCTATAAGTGAATATAAAATAATCAAATGTAGGTATATCTTTAAAAAAGTATTTCTATGTCTATATGTACCGTACATATATTATGCATGATGATTTGTGTCAACATATCTTACTAAATACCATGTTAAGAAAACAGAATGACTTTAGTATTTTTTATATTGTTTTTTTCTTTTCATTAGATTGAAAACAGCTTTTTTTTAATACATTACTTTGTCCATTTTTCTTCTACCAATAAACACTCAGTCTAAGTAAATGTATCTTTTCTCTTTTGCAAAAGTTTTGATTCAATTTATTTGTTTAAAATGAAGTATTTTTTTGTCCCAAACACTTTTTACTGTAAACATTCATCAGAAAAATGTAGGATGCAGACCCAACAGACACATGGGGTAACAGGTAGCAACAGGTTTGATATTCAGTCACTCACTCAGCCTATCAGCCACACATCCCTGCATGTTTTAGCATCCCTGCATGTTTTACACGTAACAGTAGCCGACGTTAGATTAGCACAAA
The DNA here is from genome assembly GCA_038048925.1 of Garcialebias charrua. Lineage (NCBI taxonomy): Eukaryota > Metazoa > Chordata > Actinopteri > Cyprinodontiformes > Rivulidae > Garcialebias > Garcialebias charrua. The sequence goes on along the minus strand of JBBPBX010025356.1, from coordinate 8,393 downwards.
CAAGCTAATAGCACAAAGTTAGCATCCACGTGTGCAAACAAGGACAGGATTTATGTAAAATAAAAACAATAATTAAAAAAAAAACATTAAGTTTACACGAAACTGGAGATGTGAATTGTGTCACAACCCGTTTGGTTTGTCAAGTAACATTGTATGAATATTACAAAAATAGTAGTAGTTGTAACTAACTTACATTTGAAAAAATATCAGGGTGATGAGCCTTCAGGTGCCGCTTCAGATTCGTAGTGTTTTTTCCACCAAGTTTTAATCCACGATACATTCGGTTCTTCTTTCAGTTGGGTTAACCATTTTCTCTATGGTCATGTACATTTTCGGCCAGTAAAATCTGGTTCTTGCCAATTCTACTGTTCGTTCGACTCCAAGGTGGCCCATATCATGATGAAGACTCTTAAGGGATGTAGCTCTTAGTTCTTCAGGAAGCACAAGCTGATATGAGATGTTTTGACCATCTTGTCGCTTACGATAGAGCACTCCATTCTACATCTCCAACCGAGACAACTCTCTAAGTAACAAGGGTAGTTCTGGTAACTCCAACCTAAGGCTGGGGCATGGAGTTTCACCAGTCTCCAATAGTACAATTACTGCATTGATAGCAGGATCTAGTGCTTGTTTTTGCCTCAACTCTTCTTCTGAAAATGAATGGACAAGAGAGGATCCCCAGCTCGAGGAGTCACCTGGCCGGCAGGATGCGCTCAGATTGACCGGTAAGAGTGTCCTACAGAAAATCAATGCAGAGTTCTTGCTGCTAAATAAGGTTCTACAAGCAGTTAGATCAGGGACTGGAACAAGTTTTTCCATTTTGAAAACAATTTTGTTTAATAAATATTGACATAGTAGACTCTACTGAGTGTTTCTGTCTGGTTTGAACAATTTTAGACCTTGGAACAAACCAGATCTGTTCTGTTATGTCCTGATACATAAAACCCCTGGATTAAAAAGTGCTGGACTGTCTTTTCCTCACAACTGTAAATGAGTTCTGTGAGTAAAACCAGGTGAATTGGCTGAATAATGTGTGTCCTAAATAAAGTTTAAATGTTTTTTTATTTTTTTATTTAAATTTTTTTGGGGGTGGGGAGTTTTTGAGGGAGTGGTGGCACAGAGGTTAGAGAAGGCGATCCTGTGATGGGAAGTGTCAGAGGAATTCTGGTAAAGGTTTATGGATGTTTCTCACTGATAATGTTAAATTAATGTTGAAGTGTGTTTGAGTTCAGAGAGAAGCCTGCAGGCATCTGTTAAGGACGGTCTGTGAGCTGGGGAGCCGAGGCCATCACGACCTGTAGTGCACACTGCCCATGGCAGCCTCTCCTGACGGGGCTTTAAGCATAAAAAGTCTTTGTGTGAGTTAGTTCTCTGTGATCACCCCTGAAGAAGGCAGCAGCCGAAAGAAGCAAAAATGAATAAATAACTAAATAAATAAATAAAGATTAGGATTACCTTGATCCATGCATGATTGAGGGCGTCTTGAATTGTTAATCTTTTTCTGGGAGCAAAAAAAAATTAAATATCAGCTTTAGAGGTTTGACAGCAACTCTCATTTCTAAGACAAAACCACACTCATTACATCTTATCTTTCTCCAGCAACTGCCTGATGAACGTCTTGGCCAGCTCACTGGTGTGACCAAAGAACTCCTCGTCAAACTCATAGTTTACAGCTGAGATGTTGCCCAGGGTGTCCTGTTTGGTCTCTCCCAGGAATGGAGACGCTCCGCTCAACCTGAACCAAAATAAACATCAGTGTTTGCTCTCAAACTGCAGTTACAGGCGTTCTGTTCATGCCTGTAGGTCACTTACAAGATGTAGGTGATCACTCCGATGCTCCACATGTCTACTTCCAGTCCCAGCAGCTCATAGTTGATGATTTCTGGAGCTTCCGATGCCAACGAGACAGAAATATGAGTGTTTTATCACATTTGTAAACCCCAACTTGGGAGAAGAAAAAAAAGTGAAGTGAAGATACTTTTTAAAATATTAGTGGTAAACACAAAATAAATACATTAAAAAACTATCAAATGAAAAATGATGACACCTTCTACTAAACTTAACCTTATATGTTTTGTCACCGGATCTACAATATTTTTTGTTGTGGTTGTTGCCATTTTTTAGATTTTCATATCATCTTGTTCATTTTTTTCCCTTTGTGTTTAGTCATATAGTTTTATTTATTATTTATATATTAAGTCATACACATATTAATCAAGTTCCATCCATCCATCCATTATCTTTATAATTTATTTATGTCACGGTCAGCGGCTCCCGCTGACCCACCTCCCATTGGCCCCACCTCCCATTGGCCCCACCTCCCATTGGCCCCACCTCCCATTGGCCCTGCCTTCACACTCACTCCCTCCTGTTATTGTTTTCAGCCCCTTTTGTCATAGTTTATCTTCCCCTGCTTTGTAATGCCTATCACCCATCCTCCAGCTCAAGCCTGCTCCCTGCACTCCATGCCACTTCTCCCAGCAATCAGCAAGGATTCCACTCACCTGTTCAGCCAGCTAGTTCATCTGCTCTGCACCCTTTAAAAGCTGCATTCTTATGCCGGGTTCCCACAGAACGCGTTTCAGGCGGCCGACGCTGCCACTTTACATGCAAAGTCTATGTGGAGGCGCGGCCAGGGGCGGCGCGGCCAGGGGCGGCACGTTTTGAGCATTTCAAGCAGCGCGGCAGTTCTTTCCCACGCACGCACGCGTCCAAAGCAGCCGAGGCGTCGAGCAGCCAAAGTTCATTCATTTGAACTTTGGCTGCTCGACACCTCGCAGCAACCAATCGGGAGAGCCTCTGCTATGTGATGACGCAACAACGACGGGACTGTTTTTGAACTTTTTAAACTTACCCCAATGAGCCTCCATGAAGAAACTGAAAGTTATGCACCATAACTCATGTTCCCTGAAGGAAGGGAACGAGGTGCAACATACTTGCTATGGGAAGTGCGCCCCTGCGCAATTACCTGAAGGAATACATTCACGCCTTTTACGGCAAGGGGTGTCACCCCGCGCCAGAGGTACCGCCCTTTAGGTACTTAGGCGACTGACGCCCCTCCAACTGTCTCCAAAATTGCACTTCACCGAGCTTTCAGCATTGAAAAGGGCCAGCTATGTTGCACCTCGTTCCCTTCCTTCAGGGAACATGAGTTATGGTGCATAACTTTCAGTTCCCTTTCAGTTCGGTCTCTCGGTGCAACATACTTGCTATGGGAACGTAATTCATTCACGCCCTTGAAATGCTCAGTAAAATGCCTGTTAGTGTGAACGCCTGCCCTTGACCAGAAGGCATCTCAAAGCTACTTTCTATTGTGTATTAGAAAGAACAGCCTGAGTGACATCACACGCAGTAACATCCAAACTGTAGTACTTTGCAAAAGTGTTTAAAGAGCTCTAGTTCGCAGTAGCACAAATGTCTGCAACTGACACGCCCTTGAACAATGACCAGGAAGTGGCCAAGCCCCTGGTTGAGTGAGCATGGACTCCAGGAGGCACTTGTTGACCTTTGCTACCGTATGCCCTTTTAATGGCCTCCGTCACCCAATGTGAGAGGCGCTGTCTTGATAGGGCCCTTCCTGTAGCAGGTGCGGCAAAGCAGACGAACAGTTGGTTTGTTTTCCTCCATTCGGCTGTTCTCTGCATGTAGGTGTGTAAAGCCCTCACTGGGCTGTAGCCTTTCCTGTTCCTGAGTGAGGACAAGAGCAGCAACAATTCCAATTGTTGTCCCCCCCAGGTGGGATACTGTGTGGGGACAAATGGAGAGGAGAGATCAAAGGAGAGATCAAAGTCCAGACTCCTATGGTTCAGAGTCAAGACCTTGGGAGTGTATGCGGGATTAGGCCTTATTGTGACCTTTGACCCGTCAGGGGCGAATCTGGTACACATTGGGTGTACAGACAATGTATGGAGGTCACCCACACGTTTTGCCAACCAAAGAGCCAGGAGAAGAGCAGTTTTATAAGATAGAAGAGATCTATCTTAAGGCTCAAATGGTGGGTCACAAAGAGCCCCCAAGACCAGACCAAGATTCCAACCAGGGGTCAAGGTCCTGCTGGGTGGCCTGGTTCGAAGCACACCTTTCATATATCTCATTATGATTGGATGTGATCTAGGAGTTCTGTGTTCCCAGTCCTCGTGACAGGCAGAGATAGCTGCAAGGAACACTTTAATCGTTGAATAAGAACGACCCTTTTCCAGTAAATCCTGAAGGAAAGTTAGTAGTTGAGCTAGGTCGCAAGCATAAGAAATTATATTTCTTTCTGAGCACCAGGCTTCGAAGATGCGCCACTTTTGTGCGTATAGAGACTGTGTTGACCCGGCACGGGCATTTTGTATGGTTGTCACCACGTTCTCTGGTAGACTCGAAGCCATCAGCCTGTCTTTTTCAGCTAACAGGCTGGAATTAATTCCAGATCCTGGCCTAAACAGCTGGGCTGTGACTTCGTGTGTGAGACTTTGAGGGTCCATCAGGTTGGGGAGTGGGCCTCCACGTTGATGTGTTAACAGACTTCCCTGATTGAGTCTCCTCGAAGACAGATGGAGTCTATTAATTTTATTAGAATGAGTTGGGACAGGAAAGCTACTGTTTCCCTCCAAAACAGGATTTATTGGATTGAGGGGTTGCTGCTTCTGTAAACGAGCAGATCTCCTGATTCCAATTGTTGTCCCCCCAGGTGGGATACTGTGTAGGGACAAATTTGATGCAGCTTTGTGAGGAAAATCACATGCTGCTTTTCTACCGCTCGAGCGTTACGTGTCCTTCATGAATAATAAAGGAGCAACAGCAACATGTGAACGTCGGGATGGTGACTTTGTGACCAGCAGACTCAAGATAATTTGTTGATAAGGAGCCCAGTTTCCTTTCAAAATCAGGAGGAAAATTCTGGTTCAACTCCGATCCTTTTACACGCACAGTAACGTGATCACAGCCACTGCTTTGAGGGTGTGAAAAATGTGTCTGCCTTGGGGCATCCGACGTGCTCTCCTGTGGTACGAACCTGTCACGTGGTCATCTGGTTAGTGTATTAGCCGGCTCCTTGCTCATAATGGAGAGGGGGCTGGGACACGTGCCCTTTCCCACCTGTCTCCGCGAAAGGTGTAGGGTCTGCTTATTGAATAGGCTGGCACCCCATGAGCCGTGAGGGAGGGGGATGTGCCCCCCCCCCCCCTTTATGACGGCTGACAGGCCAGAGAGGCTCGTACTGTTGATGTTAATTGTGTTGGTGTATTGTTGTTTTTTTCAATAAAACAGGGATGTGCTGTTTTATGAGTTTTATTCATGCTTACGTGCAACGACATACATGATTTGATGTCACTTACAGCAGAGAGAACATGGTTTATGCATGCAACAGAGTTATCAGCCATTTGTACTTTGCTACAAATAAAGTCTGAACAAGGTACGAACACTCCTGTTACCGCGTGGGCGGGAGGTCGTCTAAAATGTAAACGTGAGCCTGGTTCATCAGGCACGTTTTTGACGAGTGTCCCGGGTCGCAGAGAAGGCCCTATGCCTGCTCGCTTGGCGTGGGACAAATCTATATTTTCTCCATGCGTGCTCGGAGCGAAGTTGGTTCGGCTGGGTTCTCTGCCGAGGCTCCTCCTTGTATGCTGTCCGCTTCTGCGGTGGTGCACGTCGAGCGGTGCCACGGTTGTGCAGGTCTGCCTCCAGCGGGATCTCTGGGGGGGGTGAATCTCCGACTAGGAATGCCCACCCTGAGGGCTTCAGCCTGCCTGCGCCTTTGGTCCAGCTTGGTTTGGAGAAGTCTGGCAAAAAAGTCCCTCCGCTTCTATCGAGTGGTGGAGAAAAGGCACCTTTTGTCCCTCTGGTAAATCCATCAACGTCATTCACAGGTGGCGGATCGCAATGACCACTTCTGCCATACCTCTGCTCTAAGCCATAGCAGCTGTCCCCATCACACGGAGAACGAAGTCTGTAGCTCTACGGGCTTCGTCCAGTAATTCGGCAGCAGCTTGCTTATCCGAGGTTTCCTACAGTTGTTGGAGTTTTTCTGTGAGGTAAGCCTCATCGCGGATACGTTCATGGCGCGCACCGCGAGTCCTTGAGCTCTGTAGCCCTTCTCGAGAAGCAACGCTGAGGCTCTGCAAGCTTTGCTAGGGAGAGTGGGCTTTGTTCTTGATGATCTGGGAGCTAGGTGGGACGCTAGCGTGTCCTCAATCTGAGGTGCATTGGCTATTCCCACCAGATCCATGCCCTCCACGTTGAGGAATTGTGAGAGAGGGAGGAGCATGGGCGCTCGTGGCTGAGGCCAGGTGCGGGTCAGTTCCGCGAGGAAGTCTGGGAACATGAGCATCCTTTGCCTTGTTATAGCCTACTGTTTTTAATAAAAATAGTTCCCCGCCAGCCTCGTGACCTGTTGGCGAGGTGGGGTTTCCGGCCAGGGGATGTTCAACGCGTCCGTTGCTCTGTGGCACAGGTGGAACAGGGCCGGGATGGAGAAGTCCGTTTCAGGGAGCGCAGGTATCGGGGTCCTGGGGAGGTCCTCTCCCGGATCCTCAATCTCGAGTTCTGGTTCCTCCGCTGAAAATTCGCCCGAGGCTGAGATGGAGATCTCGTCTTCATTCATCATGCCTCTGGTGTCGAACTCGACTGTTAGGTCCACCATGGGAGCAAGCGGGTCAGGGCTGTCGCCCCATTCGACGCGCGTGCTCTTATAGAGCCATGTGTTCGAGCTCTGGGGTTGGAGTGAGGGTCTCCGTGGTATCTGAGTCCTGTGGACCAGCTGAGCTTCCCATGACCATGAGGTCCACCCGATACTGTAGCACCGCATCCAACATCTGGCTGCAGTGTGGGCAAGAATTGGGTGCGTCCAGAGCTTGTCTTGCATGAAATAATCCACAGCCACTGGGACAGGTGCGCGAGGTTGAGCTCGCCGTCCCGTTGGTTTTCTTTTGAAGTTTTATCTTTCGCTTTCCCTTCTCCGGAGGCATGTCCGAGATAAGGTGAGCGAGACCTTCCAGAATCCTTTTTCTTCGTTGTTCAAGTGTCTCCTCTGTCGTGTCGCTTTCGCTGGCTAGCCTGCTAAGTATGTTAGCGGGGGTAGCGGTTGTGGCGTAGTTATAACGCCATTGAGCAAAGCAACCTGTAGAGAGAGGAGAGAAAGAAAAAAGCTTTGAGGTTATAGAAATGTGTTAGGCTAGCTTTCACTAGTCTCAACAGTATGCAAGGAAAAATTCTCTGTGCGCTCTGTGCAGGGAACGAGCTCACCTCAAGTTGAGCGATGGAGCAGCAGAGAAGTCCCGCGAACAGAGGTAGTTCCGGTTTTGCGAGGTGAAGGGCAAAAAGAGGAGACAGTTGGAGGGGTGTCAGTCGCCTAAGTACCTAAAGGGCGGAACCTCTGGCGCGGGGTGACGCCCCCTGCCGTAAAAAGCGTGAATGTATTCAGGTAATCACGCGGGGATGCAATTCCCATAGCAAGTATGTTGCACCGAGAGACCGAACTGAAAGGGAACCAGTCTCCGGTAAGAAACTTGGCATTTTTACAGTTGCCATTGTCTGCTGGAGCGTACGATCACCCCAAAAATTAAAAAAAAGGTTTTAATCTCAACAAAGACCTTCGGAGCTGCAGTTCGGCTCGTAGAAAACCCACTCAAGTAGTAACGAGGCTCACGAACAGCTGATTTTATCTGCCCAGTGTACAGAAAACAAAACTAGTCTGACCGGAAAAGGAGCCAGACGCTGCTCCCACTGCGCGTCTGCAGACGCGTTCGGTGTGAACAGATCTCTGTTGACAAGCAGCAAACACGGTGCGTTGGGAGTGTTTTGACGCGTTCGGTGGGAACCCGGCATCACTCTCCACTAGTGCTGAATTATTATACCTCCCACGGCCACTGATAGTGAAGCCTTCAATCATAGAATCTTGTTCATGACTTGCAACCTTGCTTTGACCACGAACCTCTGCCTGTTTTTGACTCCTCGCCTTGCCTTGCCCCATTTCGATTTATCTGCACTTCTGACCATGGTAACGACCTTGACTGCTTTTTACTTCCCCTCTGGATTTCACCTGCCACACACAGACTGAGAAGTTTGGACTCCCACCTTGGGCCCTGACTACAGCAACCAGCAGCAAATATAATAAAAAATGTTCTTGTTTTTTGCACTCCTGTGTCTGGCTGTCTTTGAATCCAAAACCCATTTGTGACCATTTAAACAGATAAGTCACATTGAGCCTCAAAGACTCATTTACAAGTGAGATCTGTTGGACAGACAATAAAAGTGGTGAAAAATGACACATAGGGTTTGGAGACAAAACTAAAAAATGTGGTAATGAATAACAGAGGGGGTGGACTCAAAGGCGGTGAGCAGCCAGCTCGCAGAGGCACTGCAGAGTTCAGATAGAATCACTCAGTTCATATATACCGGTAGTAGTTCCC
>JBBPBX010025355.1:27442-38944 GCA_038048925.1 Garcialebias charrua | reverse complement strand
TGTTTTTCTAGACTGGAATTGAACAGGGAATGAAAGTAAACCTTAATGTTTTTGGTGAAAGATATTCAAGTGAGTAGGAGATGCATCGTGGAGAGGAACAGAAGGTGTTAAAAATATACATATTGTCCGAGGCAGTAAAGAGTGACAGACCCTGGCGAGTGAAGAAGCGATTTTATCCACCACCAGATGCAATGATTGTATTAGTCACCCCAGATTAATCTTCGGCCACAGCAATCATTTGAGACAATTATACTTTAAACTGTTTTACCATGGTGTGGATAGAAAGAGAAATGGAGTAGGGGTGGTCCTGAAGGAGGAGTTGGCAAAGAATGTAGTAGAGGTGAAGAGAGTGTCAGATAGGGTGATGTGTCTGAAGGTAGAAGTAGAAGGTCTGATGCTAAACATAGTCAGTGGTTATGCTCCACAGGTTGGATGTGATGGGGAGGAGAAAGATCTGGATGAAGTGATAGAGAGTATTCCCAGGGAGGAAAGAGTGGTGATTGGAGCAGACCTGAATGGACATGTTGGTGAAGGAAACAGAGGATGAGGAAGTGATGGGTAGGTTTGGTGTCAAGGAAAGAAACCAGGAAGGACAGATGGTGGTGGATTTTACCAAGAGAATGGAAATGGCTATAGTCAATACCTATTTCCAAAAGAGGGAGGAACATAGAGTGACCTATAAGAGTGGAGGAAGGAGTACACAGGTCGACTACATTCTGTGTAGAAGAGGAAACCTGAGGGAGATTGGAGACTGTAAGGTTGTAGCAGGGGAGAGCGTGGCCAGACAGCATCGGATGGTTGTGTGTAGAATGACTGTTGTTGTAAGAAGAGAAAAAGAGTAAAATCAGAGAAGAAGACCAAATGGTGGAAGATGAAGAAGGAAGAATGTTGTGAGGAATTCAGAGATGAGCTGTTAAAGGCTCTGGGTGGTAAGAAAGAGCTTCCAAGTGACTGAACTACTACAACAACAACATAATAATAATAATCATTTTATTTAAAAGCGCCTTTCAGGACACCTAAGGACACTTAACAAACCAACACAGTGTAATACAGATCAAACATTATCAGCGACAAATTGAAATAATAAGATAATAATAATAAATAATATAATAATAATAATAATAATAATAATAATAATAATAATAATAATAATAATAATAATAAATAATAATAATAAATAATATAATAATAGATAATAATAATAATAGATAATAATAATAATAATAGATAATAATAAATAATAAGAATAAACACTGCAAAATGTCACATCATACTGATACTGATCTGTTTCTTGTTGCTGCGTTCATCTGTGACCATCTGCTCATGTTCGTGCTGCTGTTTATAATGATGTTTTTCTACTACATTAGGGCTTAGTGTATTACTAGCTGATGTCTCTCTTAGTTAATCCTAGATGTTATTATTGTTTTTCTCTTGCATTTGTTGTTGGATGTAACTGGGACCCTGTGTACATAATCTCGTTTTCAACACATGTACTACATGCGGTGCAAATGACAATAAATTCTCTCTGACTCTGACTCTGACTCTGAAATATAAAATACATAAAGATTATAAAATGCAAAATAATAAAAATACATTTAGTAAAGTTAATGATAAGCTAGTCTTAAGAGATGTGTTTTCAGAGCAGTCTTGAACAGAGAATGGGAGGTGGTGTTTCGAAGGTCTGGCGGTAGGGCGTTCCAGAGGTGAGGGGCAGAGCAGGTGAAGGCCCTGCTCCCCATGGTGGAGAGGCGGGCAGAGGGTACATGGAGATGTAGTGAAGAGGAGGATCTGAGAGAGCGTGATGGGATGGAGATTTGTAGGAGGTCAGATAGATAAGGAGGGGCAAGGTTGTGGATAGATTTGAACGTGAGGAGTAGAATTTTGAAGATGATGCGTGATTTAACCGGGAGCCAGTGGAGCTGCTGCAGGACAGGAGTGATGTGGTTATAGTAGGAGGTTTGAGTGATGACACGGGCAGCTGAGTTCTGGACCATCTGTAACTTGTGGAGAGATTTGTTGGGGAGGCCGTAGAGAAGGGAGTTGCAGTAATCGATACGGGAAGTCACAAGACTGTGCACCAGGATGGCTGTGGAGCGGGGTGAGAGAGAAGGACGGAGACGGTTAATATTACGGAGGTGGAAATAGGCAAACAGAGTAATATTGTTGATGTGTGAAGTGAAGGAGAGAGTGATGTCGAGGATGACACTGAGACTCTTGACCTGAGGGGAGGGGGATAGCAGAGAGTTGTTAAGGGGGACGAGAGGATGTTCTGATTTTGAAATAGCGGTAACAACAGTAATAGACTATATGCCATGGACTTCCGTTCCAGCACTTCCGCCGTCATTATACAGACGGCGCACTTCCGGTTAGCGGGAAAGACACAAACATACATGACTAAATACAATTAATAAAACATCTGCATACACACCAATAATAACTCTATACACATAAATCCATATAAAATTATGGCGACATTCCCCCTACGGGATAGCCGCGATAAATTTTCGCCCAAATCCCCCCTCGGAACAGCTGTACCCACCGGTGGACGGACACAACGGAACTCACTTGTAGTGCCAGTAGCTCGCAGCCGCTTCCCGTTTCGGGTTGTTGTCATGGTCTGCTACTAATGGTAAATGGAGCTTATTTATATAGCGCTTTCTAGCCCCCTGTGAGGAGCCCCAAAGCGCTTTACAATACCAACCATCCACCCATTCATACACGCATTCATACACCGGTAGCGGCAGACTGCCATGCAAGGCGCCTTTCCAGTCCTACAGGGAGCAACTTGGGGTTAAGTGTCTTGCCCAGGGACACAACGACACATGGTGTGGGGAACCGGTATTCGAACCTCCAACCTTCCGATCGGGGGACGACTGCCATTACCACTACGCCACGGCCGCCCTAAGAGCTAACGCTAACAACAACGGCAGTGGATGGGAACCGGAAGCGGCGGATGTGGGTTGCATTTTACCGGAAGTACGTCACGACCCCCCGTGGCATATAGTCTATTAGAGAGACAGGTAGGAAGGTACTTGGTGTGTCATCTGGACAGAGAATGGATGATAAGGAAACCTGGTGGTGGAATAGTGAAGTGCAGGACGCCATTCAAAGAAAGAGATTAGCCAAGAAGAAATATGACAGTGAGAGGACTGAAGAGAGGAGACAGGAATATAAGGAGATGGGACATAGAGCAAAGAGGGAAGTAGCTAAGGCAAAAAAAAAAAAAAACTTAATCATTTGAAAAAACTATTTTTAAGCAATATAAATCTAGAAAGCATAGTGTCCTCAATGATCAGGGTGGCCAGTTTACATACGTTTACTGACTTCTCAATAACAGGCGCGCAGTGATTTTGCCACCTTATCAAGTGTCCCACGCAACCTACATTGACTGAAGGAAAAAAAGAAGGATGAGATTATGGGAGAAGGTCATGTGGTCAGATGAAACCAAAACAGAGCTTTCTGCTATCAACTCCACTCGCTGTCTTTGAATAAGAAGGATGAACCCCAACAACACCGTCCTAACCATGAAGCATGGGGGTGGAAACATCACAATTTGGGGGTGCTTTTCTGCAAAGGAAGAGGACAACCTGCATCATGAAGGTCCCCACTCACCCAGCACACACACTTTTTGCCCTGCACCCCTCAGGCAGAAGGTTGAGGAGCATCAAGTGTAGAACCACTAGACTGAGGAACAGCTTCTACCCTGAGGCTGTTAGACTCATGAATATATAACCAGGATAATCACTGTGGGAAAAAAGTCACTACAATGTCACTTTGATTGGTGATATGTGCTGCTGATTATCCATGCTGCTGTGTTCATTCATACTCATCTGCTCTCACAGACTCATGTTCAAAAACAATCAGCCAAGCCAATAATTAACCAATCAGGCAGATAAAGAAGCAGTACTAGAACTTGCTACTTGCAACTCTGAGGGCTGGTACAGTGAAGCCAACAAGCCCAGTTGAGCTGAGGATTCATGCTTATTGCAAGCACCCGTTCCCTCTCACCTTACAAATCATTAGAGCTCCATTAAACCATTACAGCCGGGCTCGAGGCTCAGCTGTGGGGACGGGAGGAAGGGCGGTGCAGAACCTGGACAGTGAGATAGTCATCAACTTGATGGATGACTTCCAGTGGAGGAGGACAGATGGAGCATTTTAGGGAGAAGAAGCAAAGGGGAGGGTTCACTGACAAGTGTTCAATGTTTTACCACTTCCATCACGGCTGTTTAGGGTTTTATATGACAACTTATTTATTTTATTTACCAGATGATTTTAGGAGTGTGAACATTTTAAAATGCTCTAATCTTAAAAACTCAAGTTTGACACCTTGTTTGCACTGTACTCTGAATATAAAGTTATGTACAGAATATATAGTGTCAGTGTTTATAAAGCATTCTCACCAGCGAGATCCGTTTTTCAGCGTGCAGCTCAATTCATGTACCAAAACGTTTGGCTCATTTAGGACATTCATGCTGTGACTTTTGGCAAAAGCAGTTTTTACTTTTTGAAATATTTAGCTTTTCCAGCCATGCCTTCATTGCTGAAAATGAACGGAGCTCTTCACGTCTTTCAAACTGAACGGTTAACATCGACTGCTCATTTCAGCTTTGGTCCTGCTTCAGCTGTTTCAGATTCGTTCTGCTAAGTTCAGTTTTTCATGTATATTTTCATCTCATCATCTTTGCCATGATTTGTTAAGTTTCTGGTAAAAACCAATGCAGACACATTCCTGTTTTTAGTTTTCTACATCACTTTACAAACTAGCCGTTTTTTGTTTCGTTTTATTTTTTAAATACTATTTTCTTTTATTTGTTCTTCTCACTTTGTATACATTGTTTTATGATTGTCTATTACTATCATTGTTTGTCTACTGTTGTCATCACTTTTAGTTTAATCAGGTCTCTCTTGAAAATGAGTCCATGAGGCTCAATGGAACTAATCTGTATAAATAACAGTTGAATTAATCTGAGACTGTATTACAAGTTTCATAACATCCAGGCTTGATGACGGCAATGCGCTTCTGTTTGGAATCAATCAGACCTCCACTGCACGTTCACAACTGGTTCAAAATGCTGCAGTCCGAAATTTAACTGGTACAGGCAAAAGAGAGAACATTACACCAGTTTTGGTCTCCCTTCACTGGCTCCTGGTTCACTTCCAAATACATTTTAATACTCCTGTATGTTTTTAAATCTCTGAACAGTTCAGCCCCCTCCTATCTGGCTGATCTGCTGCAGCCACATCAAAGTCAAAGTCAACATTATTGTCAAAACTGCAATATGTACAGTACCGTATTCGTCGGCCTATAAGTCGCACTGGAGTATAAGTCGCACCAGCCAAATATGCCCAATTAAATGGAAAAATCAACGTATAGGTCGCACCGGCCTATAAGTCGCACCGGCCTATAGGTCGCACCTCACGTGAACTGGTGTTTTGCCCAAAATGGACTGGCTGCCAAATTGTTTGGAAGGACTTTTGACAAGATTATCACATTAAAACTACAGTACAGGTAGTCCCCGATTTACGAGCGCTCTGATCTGCGAGGTTCCAGACTTACGAGCTGCGAATTTTTGGAAAAAACGAAAAAAATACTGAGTTTTCATGTGTTTTTTCACCACAGTTAGTTAGTTAAGCATATAGACACACGTTTCCGATCATTTTTATGCACTCAAAAGTAGTTTTTAGATGAAAATAGAGTGTTTTTAGTCGCGCTAGCGAAAACCGTTCCAATTTACGAGCGAAATTCCGGATTTACGAGAGAAATGGCGGCCGTTCCAAATTACGAGATTTCCGGTTTACGAGCGCCTCGTTGTAACGGATCTCGCTCGTAAATCGGGGACTACCTGTATTTTGTTTGATGTGTCTTAATTAATAAATGAACATTATTTTGGACTGGCTGCCAAATTGTTTGGAAGGACTTTGTTGAACTTTTCATTAATAAATGAACATTATTTTTTTTATATTTTGTGTCTTTCATCATTTATCTTTAAAGATAAACACGTAGAAATATATTTTTATTAGCTGACATCACAGTAAAAAACGTGTCTCAGTTTAAAATGATGACAGAAACAGATACCGGTACTGTATTTATTTTATGGCATTTATTTATTTATTCATCTTCTGTGTCACTGCACCATTTTTGGACTAGGCAGATGTCAACAGTGTAGTTACTATAAAGGGTTTCTTAGCGCCCATAGCGGCCGAAACTGTACTGCACCATTTTTGGAGCTTTTGACCAAAGTCACATTATGACCAAAATGTTGGAAAAATCGACGTATAAGTCGCACCGGCCTATAAGTCGCAGGGCTTAGAAATGTAGGCAAAAAGGTGTAAAAAGGTGCGACTTATACGCCGGAGAATACGGTATATACACAGGATTGAAATTGCATTTATCTCAGTCCCTCGGTGCAATAGTAACCATTTAAACACTAAAACACTAAACATTTAATAAACATAAGCATAAAATGAAATAATAAAAGTGTAATACTGTCCTGAGTTTTTGCATAGTAGTATAAAAGTATAAAAAGTATATCTATAAAATAAAATGAAGGTTCTGGCATTGACATTTGTAAAAGAGTGACAAAGCAGCATATGAAGTTAATGTACACAGTATATGTATGAGGTAGTTGATATTGGTATAGAGGTAAAGTGGCATATGCAATAAGGCTAGTAAAAAAAATATATATATATATATATATATCAGCAGTAGTGTAGATATAAAAAGTAGTGTAAATGTAAACAGTAGTAATAAATGTAAACAGTAGTAATAAATGTAAACAGTAGTAATAAATGTAAACAGTGAATGTAAACAGTAGTATGACTATAGGCAGTAATGTAATACAAACATTAGTGCAAATATGAGAAGTAGTGCAAACTGAATGAGCACATGACCGAGAGTTTAGTGAATAACCCGTTTGATGACACAGGGTCCAGTGTTAAAATCTTTGTGTTGAGTGGTAATGTGTGAGAAAGTTTTTTGTGTTAAGGCAGTTCAAATGGGAGGGGAGGCAGAGCAGGCAGAGTGTTTAGCATCCTGACTGCCTGATGAACAGAGCTGTCTCTCAGTCTGCTGGTTCGAGCCTGGAGACTCCTCAGTCTCCTCCCTGATGGCAGCAGTCTGAAGCAGCTGTGTAGTGGGTGTGTGGGATCACCTGCCATGCAGAGGGCTTTCCGAGTGAGGCGGTTGCTGTGTAAGTCCTGCAGTGAGGGGAAGGAGGTGCCGACGATCTTCTCAGCTGCTCTCACGATGCGCTGGAGGCTCTTGCGGCAGGATGCAGTACATGCACCAAACCACACAGTGATGCAGCTGGTCAGGACACTTTCTATGGCACCTCTGTAGAAGGTGCACATGATGGGGGTTGAAGCTCCAGCCCTTTTCAGCTTGCGGAGAAAGTAGAGGCGCTGGTGAGCCTTCTTGGCCAGTGATGCAGTGTTCCTGCTCCAGGACAGGTCCTCTGAGACGTGCACTCCCAGGAACTTGGTGCTGTCCACTCTCTCCACTGTGGTGCTGTTGATGGTCAGAGGGGCATGTTGGGCATCCCTCTTCCTGAAGTCCACAACAATCTCCTTTGTCTTCTCCACGTTGAGAGTGAGATTGTTGTGTCCGCACCACAAGGCCAAGCGGCTCACCTCGTTCCTGTAGTCCGTCTCATCGTTGTTGCTGATGAGACCTACCACTGTTGTGTCGTCCGCAAACTTGATGAAGTGGTTGGAGCTGTATGATGGTGTGCAGTCGTGTGTTAGCAGGGTGAATAGAAGGGGGCTCAGCACACATCCTTGTGGGGCCCCTGTGTTCAATGTGATGGTGCTAGATGTGTTACTCCCGATCCGTACTGTCTGTGGTCTCCCGGTCAGGAAGTCTAGCAGCCAGTTACACATTGAGGTGTTCAGCCCCAGACTGTCCAGTTTAAGGATGAGCTGTTGGGGGATGATGGTGTTGAATGCCGAGCTGAAGTCGATGAACAGCATTCTAACATAAGAGTCCTTCGTGTCCAGATGTGTGAGAGCTGTGTGGAGGGCAGAGGAGATGGCATCGTCGGTTGAGCGATTAGGCCGATATGCAAATTGTCCCACATGTCCCACTGCGCTCCCTGAGATCAGACCAGATGCTTTTATAGTTTCCAGTCACTCGTTTTAAGTCAAGTCAACTTTATTTAAGCTCAGAGGTGACAGGACCTTCTCTGTTGCAAGTCCAAAACTGTGGACTGAGTTACCACTGCAGTCAGGCAGGCGCCCTCTCTCACTGTTTTTAAATCTCATTTAAAAACTCACTTTTATTCCCTGGCTTTTGTCACTGCGTGAGTTGATTTGAACTACTCTGTATTCTATAATGTTAGTCATTTAGTTCTTATCTTTACCACTGTGGATCTATACAATACAACTTGTTTATTTATCTATGCATGTTTTGATGTGCACTTTGCTTGTTTTGCTGTTCTGATCTTCAGTCAGCATTCTTGCTGTATTTTTTTATTTTCCTTTTACAGTATAGATGGCCTCCCTTCTCACCTTAGAGCCATCCTCTTCACACCATTATGATTTTTTTTAATAGGATAGAAAGAAAGGAAAGATGGAAAGTAAGACTACAAAATATGATAAATATACACAAAGAAATCACAAGGCTACACCCGACCGCCGTCTGTAAACCTGCAAAGAACATGACAGAACACAGCAACAAAATACATATGTATAAAAGACTTAAAATATTCATGGCTTTGCAGTACATTTCTATAAATGTATATACCTATACGTACATATATATACATTAGGGCTGAACAATTAAATGCATTTGCAATAATATCGCAATATGATAAAATTAGATTTTCTAATCGCGAAGGCTGCAATTTGACTGGTCACGTGACACAAATCTGTATCAACACTTAAAAAAACACCACAAAGACATTTACGATGGTTGCATGGCTAGAATGACAACAACTAGTGCTTCAACTTCAAGTAAGCAAAGTATCAGCCGACAGGGATCACTGACCCAACTGTTTGAACTTCAAACAGTAATTTTTTATATCTAATTTTTTATATTTATTTATTAACTGTCATGTGAAGTTCAGACAGTAGTTAGGAAGTTCACTTAACATGTTTACTATTATGTTTATGAAACAAGGAAAAATAGAAATGGTGAAAAGAAAAGGCATAGATTTGTTTGCTTTATTGTAATCTCTGCTTTAAATAAATCTGACATTGTTTATTATAAAACAGATTGATTTATTGCTTCCGTTTGTTGAAAAATACTTGAGAAGATATTTAAATAAAATCGCGTTTTAAATCACAATTGCAATTCAAAGAAAAAAAATTGCAATTAGATTATTTTCCAAAATCGTTCAGCTCTAATATACTGTACATACATGCATATGTATTCACATATACATCTACATATCTACATACGATACCTGCATATACATCCCTGCATCTATTTGTGTGTGGTTGTGAGCATGCATAAGTGTATAAGGCTTCTCTAATAGAACATTCAATAGTGACCGCAAAGCATCAGAGACCCGACCCCCAAGACCTGAGGTGGACAAAGGGGAGACCAGAGCCCAAGACCCCAAGAGGGACCCCGAGCACGGAGCCCCCAGGACCACCCAAACAGGATGAACCACTCACCCATCCCCCAGATCCGACCATAGGGGAGAACCGGAAGAGCCCCACCAGCGACTACACACAATGACACCCTGGGGCCAACAGCGACATACTCACAGGCCCCTGCCGGAACCCGCTGCACCGATGCAGCCCCAGGCCTAGGCACCAAGGCCCGGGCACCGAGGACGCACACTCCCCAGGCCCAACAGGACCCGAGCCCCACCAGGCAGCCACCAGGCCGAGCCGACACCCCCCCCAACGCCCAGTCCCCGACACAGAGGCCCCCAAGCGCGCCAGCAGGTAAAGGCACACCCCACTAGGGGGCCACGTGGTAGGGACGTGACACCAAGCAGCCCCAGCTGTATCAAAGCCTTCTTGCTGTTTTTAAGTTCTTTATAAAGTGGTATGGTATCTCTTCAGTTTCTCTCTGCTAATTTCAGTTTTTCATCACAGTTTCAATTCCGATTTAGGTATTTTTCAGGAAATTTTAGTTGTTTTTCTGCCTTTTTAAATTCTTTGTAATATTTTACACTTCTGCTTCGTTCAGCTTCTATTCATTTCAGCTTTGTCTCTACGTTTCAGCATTTTTCTGGTCTTAGCTTCTATTTAGCTAATTTCAGACTATTTCCTCTATTCAGTCGTTCTCTCCTCTATTCAGCTTTTTCTACAAATTTCTGCAGTGGTCAGCAAATGTCAGCTGTTCAGCTTTAACTCCCATAAACTGTTTAGTGATGAAATCTTTTCCGCTGGTACATACTGTGTACATGACTATTGAAAGAAAACGGTATACTGTGTACTTTAACTTGGGTCAAATACACAGCATACTGTGTACAAGTTTAGCTTATCCAAACAAACACCTTGTTGTTGTTAAAACACGTGTAGAACTGAACTTTTTAGATCTTTATGATAAATGCAAACACCTGAAACTCAGAGAGAAACAGAGACATATCTCAGGTATAATCTGGGACATTGAAATATTTGTCTTTTAGTGTTAATATTGTTAAATTATAAGAACTGAAGCAGCAGAAGCAGCCTCCTCTCTCACTGTGAGATACTCTGGCTGAGCGAACTCCTGCGACCGCGCTGTATCATTTGAAGGTCAGAAGTTTGGTCACGCAGGCAGGTTGCACGTGTATGATGATGCTGGTCCTAACATAATACAATTGGTCAAGTGCCAACATACGATTAATAATCAATTTGGGTGGCAGGGTGTCCTCCTTGGAAAATAGTCCAGGAAAGTCTGGTGCTCTCACCTACGGTCGGTGTCTGAGTCAGGAACACTGCGATCACCTGCCGTTTATCAAAAAGCAGGTGCCACCCTTCTCTGCTCTGATTGGCTCAAACTATGACTCTGGTTCTCTTTATTGGTTGAAAGTGACGTCAGTCCTGGATCATTGGAAGATTAGATGGCTTTAAAAAGACCAAAACAAAACACTTGTTTTTCCCGCTTTCATTTTTACAGATGACGTGTCAGAAATCTGTTGCGGTGACAGATAACTTAAATCCATGTCTATTTCACTTGATTGAACAACCGGAAAACCTCAAGGTGAGATCTGGTAGTTCCAGACGAAAGAAGATCTGAGATTCAGAGAGTTTCTGAAGCGAAGTTCTTGGGCATCATTATTGATGAATGTAGTGGGCATGACCGTGTCCACTTTGATACACCTGTGTATTTTTGAACTGTTCCAGAGATGACCTTTACTGACCTCTCAGTAAAGCAAGACATTTACTACAAATTATTCCATTAGTTGTAATCTGAGAACATAGTCACCAAAAGAGACTATTTCTATCTTTGATTTTATTCTAATGTAATCAAAAGAATAACTTTTGTCATTTTCATGATATATGTTATATGCTGTTATTCTTTTAATATGAAGCATGACTGTGTTACTTGATCCATATAATGGT
>JBBPBX010025355.1:0-12731 GCA_038048925.1 Garcialebias charrua | reverse complement strand
ACTGTATACTGTATATAAACTACTTCTTACGGTACTACTTGTACTACTATTCCTACTTTGCATTTTTTCACTTATCGTGGGTCTTCAGGGTACGGATCCCCCGTGATAAACAAGGGACTACTGTACAATGATTACTTCATGAGTCTTTAAAATTTGCCCTCTGGTTCATTAGATACAGTATTTTGCTAACAGACAAATTAATACATGCTTGCACACACAGAGACACAGAAGAGCAATGAAACGTTGATACATTTTCCAGTGTCACCCCGTGAAGGACTGCATGATACCTTCAGCTAGATTTCGTCAGACCAATTTCAAAACGTCTAATTTATTGTTTTTTATCCATCAATCAGATGTGTGTATCACTGTTGTGTCTTTTTAGGTTTTTATTCCCCCCCCACACACACACACACAAACATGAGCCCCTCATCCCTGAGCCCTCAGGCTGTCAGCTCCATCCACCTCTCCTCGTGTTATTCGGCCCAGGCGGTTGATCCAAGGTCATGAGCGGCAGGGACGCCGTTCTGTTCTGCGCGCGTGCACGTTTATTTTCCCCATCTATCTGCCCGTTTCTTTGTGCACGTTTGCATGTCAATGTCCCCGCTGCTCACAAATCTGTCTCATCCTTCAGACACGGCGACCCTCAGCACGGTCTGCTTCCTGTCTCTCTCAGCCTGGCTTCCTCCCTGGAGGACTCCTCCCGTAACGCTCGCCTTCACAGAGAAACGCTCTGATTTATACACTTCACTTCAGTGCCAAGAAGGCGGCGCGCTCACAGCAGCAAACGGCAAGATGCATGTGCAAAGACAAACATAAAAGCTTCTGTGTTGAGCGTCCTCATGGTGGAAGCTCTTCTGGTTGAGGCAGCAGGTTCAGGGTGGGTGGGGGAGAGGCGCGTCCCACCTCAGTGCCATGGTCACAGGCTCTGGATCAGCTGCAGGCGTGAGCAGGCAGTAGGAAGCTAACAGTTTCCAACGAGTCTGGTGAGATGCAGAGCGGTGAGGACTGCGGGGTCACAGGGGGGTTACCAGGTGGATGGGTGAGCAGCAGGAAGTGATCCTGTGAACAGAAAGAACGAGGATTCCTATCCTGAAGGAGCAACTTCCACTTCTCTGTTCTGCAGCACGTTTAATTCGCACAATAGGTGACACAAATAACTTATGACACGCAGGAATATGAAGGTGCGTAGTAAGCACCTTCACCACGGCTGAAAGCTGCGCCTGCAAGTCGCTTTCACGCACACCCCCGTCCTACTTTCCTTCTCTGTCAGTCTCTCACCACAAAGCTCACAGCAGAGTAAAAAATGCCCACAACCTTTTAGCCCCGCTACTTTTCTTCCTGCTTGGATAAGCAGCAGTGTGGGGAGAGTTGTTTAGACTGGAACGCTCCCTGGCGCTGGCTGTTCGTGACTCCTGCTGTTGTGAGGAAACTGTTCCCGGCCTCCATTGTTTCGCTTTAGATCAGAGTCAACAACACAAGTGAATAGAAACTAGTAAGAAAGAGAGAAAATCACGATTTATTATTTCCATCATTTGTTTTTCTTTGGTGGAAGGACCTGAAGAGAGTTTGTGGGGCTCAGGCTTATCATGTTTCTTATCTGAAGTATAAAAATCTGATACCGCTGATGACGGTTGAGTGAGGGCTGCAGGAGGTTGATGGAAATCGTCTGTTGTGTCTCTCTGAGCACCCTGGAATTGATTGGGTGGAAGTCGGTTGTGACGTAGACGAGAACTGGTCTGGAGTCATATTTAAACTGCGCAGCAACCAGTCGTGATGGGTTTGAGGAACGCAGAGGGAAAGATCAGTGGTCAAGTGTGGTCACGGTAAAGATGTTCACAGCAGATGCTAACTGAAAAGATGGAAAACACAGCAGGAAATAAAAGACTTAAGTCTTTTATTTCCTGCTATTTCCTGCTGTGTTTTCCATCTTTTCAGTTAACATTTTAAAGAATACAAACCTTTAAAAAGGTGAGAAAATACCAAAACTCTTATTTCTAACGTTTGAACACAAAAGCTGTATTTGAATGTTCCGTCTGGTCGAGGTGAGCTCACCTTTAAATCTTTTCTTCAGCGTGTCAGTTTAATCTTTAGAGGCCATCAAGCTTTACAGGTTGATCATGGGTTTTGTAGATAACATGTTCAGGTGATAAAATAAGAACAAATCCTGAGCCTTGACCCCTGCCATGGAGGGGTTTAATGATTTGAGTCCACTTGTCGACTTAAAGAAAAACCTTACAAACAACACAAAGTTGTTCTTGGTTACGTTTTGTTGTTTGATGGAGTTTCAACAGACATGGGCCGTTTCATCTACGAGCCCCAAACATCATGATTTTGTTGAACAGGCTTCAAAAACTGGGGAGGAGAGAAACCACTAATTACACATTTTATTATTTTTATTAATCAAATATTTTGTAATTTATTATATCCGGGCTTGAAAAATAAGTTCCTAAAACCTTATCATCATAAGTTTTTAGGGATGATTACAATTTATTTTACTGGAGCTGAGTCACGCTTATTTTTTTTATAGATGGTCCAAACTAATCCTTAGTCCTTAACTTTATTTTAAATAGAGATTTGTTTGAGTTCACAGCAGTATGAGAAATACATTCCATCGTAGCAATTTTTTTTGCATAAATACTTTGTGTTGTTGAACAAACAAGTCAAACTGAAACATCCCATCTTTTATCATTAAAACTGGAAAAAATAATACAAAAAGTCCGTCCATCCATCCATCATCTTTTACCTGCTTCTTCGTTTTCGGGTCGCAGGGGTCACTGGTGCCCATATCCAGCAATCACTGAGAGGTGGGGGACACCCTGGACAGGTCTCCAGTCCATCACAGGGACACAGACAAACAACCATTCACTCTCTCACTCACACCTGGAGACAATTTAGAGTTACCAATCAGCCTAACATGCATGTTTTTGGTCTGTTGGAGAAAACCGGTGTGCCCGGAGAAAATCAACGCATGCACAGAGAGAACATGCAAACTCCACCCAGAACGGTCCCCTGCCGGGGTTTGAACGAGGCGACCTGCTCACTGAGAGGCACCACCAATACAAAAAGTGATTTAAAAATTTAAAACAATTTTAGCCACTTCAGTTAAGTGATTAAGAAGTTGAGTTTATCTAAAAAATAAAATAAAAAGACTTAATTTTCAAATAAATAATTTTAATTGTGTGGAAAAGTTAAATGTATTTTCAACTTTTATTCACTAAGTTACTTGGAGTCAGTCTCCCCACCATCACAGACATCTACACCTCCAGATGCAGGAAGAGAGACACCTGCATCATGAAGGACCCCACTCACCCAGCACACACACTTTTTGCCCTGCCCCCCCCCAGGAAGGAGGTTGAGGAGCAGTCTGGTCGGGCGGCCGTGGTGTAGTGGTAATGGCAGTCGTCTCCCGATCGGAAAGTTGGCGGTTCGACTCCCGGGACCCGCACAATGTGTCGTTGTGTCCTTGGGCAAGACACTTAACCCTGAGTTGCTCCCGGTAGGACTGGAAAGCACCTTGCATGGTAGTCTGCCGCCACCGGTTTATGAATGTGTGTAGCATTCAATATATGTGTAGCACTTTGAGATTTTCAGTAATGAAAAGTGCGTTATAAATTGAATTAATTATTATTATTATTCTGGTGGTGTAGAACCAGTAGACTGAGGAACAGCTTCTACCCTGAGGCTGTTAGACTCATGGATATCTAACCAGAATAATCTCTGTGGAAAAAAAAATCACTGTGATGCCACTCATTTGTTATGTGCTGCTGATCTCATGCTGCTGATTTATTTCATGCTACTGTGTTCATTCATACTCATCTGCTCACACAGACTCATGTTCGTGCTGCTGTTGCTCGGCGTATTGCTTTGCACTACTATTGTTTAGTGCATTGTTAGTTTATATCTTAGATCTTATTACTGTTTTTCTTTACAATTTATACCTTTGTTGGATGTAACTGGGACCCTGTACACAATTTCGTTACATCACATGTACCACATATGATGCGAATGACAATAAAGAAACTTTGACTTTTTCTGTTGATGTCTTACACAGAGCAAACAATTTTTAAAAAATCATTTCACAAATCTTTACTGTTTACGTTATCTAAACATGTTTTAAGTACTGTAAGTCTAAAATGTGCCTCCTGTTTTTTTGGTTTTTTTTATTGTGGACCTGGAGAACTAATTGAAAAGTTTGATGAATATTCTTTTATTCGTTTTACAATTTCTATGTTGTATGGCTTGAACATCATCACGTATCTACCGGTAGTCCTGTATCAACTGAACACGCTCCAGTAAACCACTAATCACAGATGATTTTGTTAATGGTGGTTGTACAGTATATCTTACCACTTCTGGCCTGTTTTTCTTTTATTTGTGAGTAGTACTGTAGTAACTGCAGCTGCACAGTAAGCAAATGGAAAGGAGAAGGTTAAAGTAGCAGAAAACTCCAGTACAACCATCTCAAAGTACTGCTACTTGAATTTTTCCTTGGTTTAGTAATGCACAAAGCTGCATCATCCTCAGAAGGTGCTGCCAAATACTGTGGGTGCAACTAAATCGTTACATGACTAAAACGTCTGCCTTTTCTCCAGGACTCTCCGACTAACAAGCTGCTGTATGCCAAGGAGATCCCAGAGTACAAGAAAAGAGTCCAGTGCTACTACAAGCAGATCCAAGAGATGGCCCCTCTCAGTGAGCAGGAGATGAACGCTCACCTGGCCGAGGAGTCCAGAGTGAGTCCGAAGGGCTCTGCTTCTTAAATCAACAAGTAACTCCATCTAATCTAACCGTTTGATGTCTCCTTCGTAGAAGTACAGAAACGAGTTCAACACCAACCTGGCCTTGACGGAAATCTACAAATATGCCAAGAGATACAGAAACCCGGTGAGAGACTTTAAACGCTGCTCCGCGTTGTTTGTGATCCCAGACATGGATTAGATGTGCTTAGATGTTCAGACTCGTCCTCGTTTTGTTTTTCACTCTGTAACGTTTGGCAGCAGGTTAGCAGAGCAGTGTGGCAGATCAGTTAACTACAAGCTCTGTTTTTCACTTGTTAAATGCTCTTTACAGGAAAACAATCAGGTGTGCGCCATCATCCAAGTCACGGCGGCTCATCGGTGATGAGTTATCTCTTTCCAGCCCACAGATACTTTTTCACTTTAAGCAAACAGCGTGGTGTTTACCTTCTCAAGAGCCAACACCCACATCTAATGACTCTGTTAAAATGTTGCTTCATATTTCAGTTTTCCTCGCAGCTATGCCTATTTCCCAGTGAAGTTCAGTCAGTGGTGTCCTAATGGAGCACCCTCACAGTAATGCCGTTTAGCTGCTTTCCCCTGTCATGATGCTGTGCTGACGTGGGCCAGGGGCTCAGCCTGTGATTCACAGAGCTGTGTGAATGGCCCCTGATTGCCTATTCTCTCGCCCCGGCTCAGTTCTGCTCTGCCTGGTAGCACACTGCTGCTAAGAGCCCATAAATCCCACTGACATGGTGACAACTATTAGGCATGAAAAACAGAGCAGATGTGGGTTTTGTAAATAAGTGAAGAGCAAAAAAAAAAAATCTTTTGTGTTGCTGAGGCATGCAGAAGAGGCTGAAGTATTCCACTTCTTCCCCCTTTCTGTCGTTCAGCGCTCTCTGTCCAGGCAGGTGGCTCGCCTCCTTCCCTCTCTGTGTGCAGAGATGGATGCACGAACGCTCCACAGCCACTGAAAGTCACCTTTGTTCTGTTTGTGCTCTGTGGTCAGGTGGTGAACGCTCTGGAGGCCAACCCAACTGCACGTCGCACCCAGCTGCACCACAAGTTTGACCAGGTCGTGGCGCTCATGGAGGACAACATCTACGAGTGCTCCAGCGAAGCCTGAACCCGCCAGTCTCTTCTGCTCGCCATCTCGTCCCGCTGCCTTCCTCCTGCCTGCACGGTTACTTGGGAGTAAGGAGGAAGCGTTGGGGCGTGTCTTTCCCACAGACTGTTACTGTAGCAGCAGAGTCAAGGATTCAAACCTCAAGCGTCAACATGCGTCTCCCAAATCTGTTCCCACGACACCAACAGCTACACTTTAGAAGGAACACGTAGGACTTCAGAGCTCTTCTTGATGTCTGCACAGTTCCTGGGACCTACAAGCCCTGATGGCAATCTTTACACACTGAACCCCCCCTTTTTGTAAGGGAACGAGCCAATGATGCACTGCACTGTAATATAATGTCCATAGCAATATTTATAGATGTGTTCTAATGCTTTCAAGTGACCTGTTCTTCAGGATTAGTAGGACCACGACAGATTCCTCTGATCTCCTAAAGCCTGCAACGTTCTCAGGTCTGCTTGAAGATGGGTGATGGATTCCCCATTGATGCTTTAAACAGTTTGTCCCAGCGTGCTTTGCAGGTTGATGATGGGTTGATGAGAAGAGAAGACTATTATAAAAAGACTGAAATCTATTAAATGAAATGTTTTAATGCAGTTCACTGGGAAGAGCTGCATCAGTATACAAATGTTTAATCGGTGTGCGTGTGAACGGATGAGTGTCACGTTGGTTGCTGATCAATTTAAAGAGGGAATTTACATTGAAGTAAATGCTGAGCGCTATATAATCTGAGGAGAGACTGTAATTATGATGCCAAATGATTTGTTTGTGAAATAAATTGCAGGCGAATAAAGATTTTTAAGTGTCTAGAAATGGTCATTTACAATACGAGTGTCTTTCCAAATGCACTACAGCATTTTAATAACATGTAACAAGCATTAAGATCTGCCCTTCTACTGCTCATAAATACATCAGTTCTGTTTATTTCTATAGCGCCAAGTCACAACAGATGTTGTCTCACTGAACAGAAACATGCTTATAAAATAATAATTTAACATTATTTATCTGAGGCTTTGAGCTTAACTCCATCACAGACTCCCATCTTGAACAAGCATGAAGGCAACAGTGGAAAGGAAAAACTTCCTCATGAGGAAGAAACCTTTAGCAGGACAGAGGCCATCTGCTTCGACCAGCTGGGTTTGAGAGGAACAGATACACAATGGCAGGTCAAGAATCACAAGTTAAGATAGAAATAGTATCAAATGAAAACTATTCAATTTTAACAATTTATTTAAGGTAATGAGGTCAATTTGTCCTCCAGTAGTCTATAGCAGCATAACAAGCCAACCCTAACTATAGGATTCATCAAAAATGAAAGTCTTAAGTCCAGTCTTAAAACTGGACAATGTGTCAGCCTCATGGACAGAAACTGGAAGTTCGTTCCACAAGAGAGGAGCCTGAAAACTGAAAGATCTTCCTCCATTCTGCTTTTGTAAACTCTAGGAACCATAAGTAAACCTGCAGTCTAAGAGCGAAGTGCTCTGTTGGAAAAATATGGAACAATAATATCTGTAATATAAGATGGAGCTAGGTTGTTGAGAGCTTTGTAGGTTAGAAGTAAGATTCTGAATTATATTCTGGATTTGACAGGGAGCCACTGGAGAGATATGATGTCTCCTACTAATTGCAGTTTAAGACTCATATTTCATCATCAGGAACATCTCAAAAATCTTGTAATTTTTTAAGATAAAGACAAAGAAAACGTGAAACGCTGTGCAGACATTCAGCTATCTGTTTTATTATTATTATGTATTATTGCAGGCACAAACTGTTTTCACAAATCCTAGTTTTTACACAACAAATTAATGTTCATTAATGCACAGTTATCACACAGTCATATAATCAGGCACGATCATCCAGTCTGAGGCTTCTTCTTTGAAGCTCGTTTCAGTTATAGTCCTGTTTGTTCGTTCATTCATTCAACCTTTATTTAGGCAGGTTAATCTCATTGAGCCTCGAGGACTCATTTACAAGAGAGACCAACAAACTAAAGAATGATGAGAACAGCAACAGTAGATTTTCCTTGGACAATCAACAATAGACAAACATAACAGAGAAATACAGATTATTATTATTATTATATATTTTTTAACAAGTTAAAACAAAGATATCAAAGTAGCAAAACAGACAGATGTAGAAAATCAAAGACAGAAACAAATCTGCATTGGTTTTTGCCAGGATTCCAAAAGATTCTGAAAACCATTTAGAGAAGTCAAGGTCGAGAGCTTCAGATCTTTTTGTAAGATATTCCATGAAGCAGGAGCAGAGTAGGAGAAGGCCCTTTTTCCAAGTTCAGTCCTCACTGACGGAACACTGCAGGTAATCATGTCCTGAGAGCGCACGCTGTAGCTGCACTCACGCAAAGACATGTAGGAGGAGATGTATGAGGGCAGCAGACCAAGAAGTGATTTAAAGATGAAAATGTACCAGTGGAAGAGTCTGCGTGAGGTTAATGATGTCCAGTTAACCAGTGAATACAGGGTGCAGTGGTGGGTACGATAATCACAGCCAGTTATGAATCTTAGTGCACCATGATAGACAACATCCAACATCTGCAGGGTGCTTGTAGGAGCATTCATGTAGAGAATGTCACCGTAATCAATGGAGGGAAGGAAAGTCACAGATACAAAGTGTTTCCTAGCATTCAGTGTTATGCCGGTTACCCACGTGTGGGGCGGCGGAAGCGGCCGGTTTACATGCAAAGTCTATGTGGAGACGCGCCGAGGCGCGGAGTATCGTGAAGCGGCGCGTTTTGAGTGTTTGAAGCAGCGCAGCGGCACGCGGCAGTTCCTTTCCGCGCATGCGCGCGTCTGAAGCAACCTACGCGTTGAGCAGCGTCGGATCGAAAAGTTGATATTTTGCGGCTCGACGTTGCTCGACGCATCGCAACAACCAATCGGGAGAGCCTCTGTTAAACAGTTGCTGCTGTCCGCTCCAGCGTACGATCACCCCAAACATAAAAAAAAAAACGTTTTAATCTCAACAAAGACTGTCGGAGCTGCAGTTCGGCTCGTAGAAAACCCACTCCAGTAGGAACGGGGGTCACGTGCTGCTGATTTTATCTGCCAGCAGCATGAAAACACAACAACTGACCCGGAAAACGAGCTAGACTCCCTCCTCTGCCTCCCCCCAGTGCGCGTCATCAGACGCGTCTCAGTGTCTCCCAGTGTGACCGTGACAAGCGGCCAAAAGGGGGCGGCAGGAGCGTTCTGACAATTTAGGTGGGTACCCGGCATAAGACATGATCTGTTTCTGAAAAAGAAACCCAGTTTAACTTTCAGTTTCTTCACTAGGTTTTCCCTATGGAGTTTAAAATGAATCGACCAGGATACCCAAATATTTATAGGAATCAACAAACTCAATAGGGACACCATTTGAGGATAAAATCAGAGGAAGAACTGCTGGGACAGACTTCCTATTTGAAAAAAAAGCATCCCTTTTGTTTTATCAGCATTTCAGACAAAGAAGCAATGCCGCCTTAAAAACCAGAGGAGAAAATAATTGATGCACTGAAAAGTAAGCAAATTAACAAAAAGAAAATAAACATAAGTGCCTGGTTTGAGTTACATGTAGCTGAAACAATTACCTAAACAAGAGATGTGCTGGTAAAGATTCTCAGTCGTCCAGGACATGATAAAATAAAAATAAAGCAGTTTTGGGGCTGATTCCCAGACGTTTTACACCGGATGGGAGCAGAGGTGTCTTGTCTGGGAATTAGACTAGCAAAGTTTTTTGAGAAGCCTCTGTTGTTGGGTTGTGAGGTGTGATTTGTCAATTTACTTACAGTTGTGTGTCTTCTGTCAGAGACCTCAAGAAACCCCTACTGTTAAGGTGTGATTTGTCAATTTACATGTATGTGTTACCTCAGCTTGCAATTTACATAGGTTGGTGTGTGTCTCCTAGACTGTTATAACTCCACTCGCACACAGTCTGTTCATAGAATTGATAAAGCCCTCTGGATAGAGGTCGAAACGTCTTCTGTAACAAATAAAGTCCAGTTGATCTTGTATTGAATGCTTTTTTGGATTTTAAACAAGAGAAAATAAAACCAGACAATGAGCTTATTTATTTGATTTTTACCGATGGCACAAACCTTGTGAAGTTTGGATAACGTTCAGCTGAATAATCACTAAGTTGGCAACCTTTTGATGCCAGGTTAAAAATCTGTGAGACCAGCTGAACACTTTCCATGATTAAACGGGCTGAAAGTACACATGCTGGCTCTTCATGGAGTCTGTCCCGCTGAAGTTGCAGCGGTGCCAACTGCGGCGAGGACAATTGGAGAGGTGAGTCGAGAGGATTGGCCCACCAAACATATTGCTGCTCAGTGGTGGTGGGTCCCTGGGTGAGTGGGAACAGATGGAGAGGATAGAGGAGACGCGATGGGGTCAAGCAGGGGTCACCTGGCTGGAGGAGACGGATGAAGTCTGGGTTTTGGACACAGTGGTGGCGGTCTCATCGTCTCCAAATGGGTTCTTTCCACAGCACACTGTGGTGATCATGCAGTTCCTAAACTGGAGACCACAAAGGAGAGAAATGCACAGAATCAGTCAGTTATCATATTTTCACTCAGTCGAGGAGGGAGCACAGGAATTGGAGAGGTGTCCTGCTGACACATGAACCTAAAAACACACTTTATTTATTATCCTATAAAAGCAAAAGTATGAAGAGCACACAAACTGAGTCTATTCACCTTTGCTGGACGACAAAAGACAACAATGGATGCAGAAAAGTGCACAAAGGTCCTCAACTGGAGCTTCTTTCATCTATTGCAACGGCTCATTCATAAAGGAGGTAAGTTAATTTCACTTCAGCTCATAAGATCAAATCTGAAAGGAGTCACGTGGTGAAGAAACATAAAATGTTTCTTTATAAACATAATTCAAGCTCCATGTTTCTCTAGTAAAGTGTTACCATGAGTATCACTTTCTGTCATTTAAATAAAAGGTAAAACTCATAATTCTTTCTAGTAAATAAAAAAAAAACATAAAAGAAAATACTTCAGTGTAATTATCAAAAAGATTAAAAGTTTCATCTTGCTCTATTACATAAAATCATCATTTAAACTCTGTCTTACAGAAAACAGAAGCATTTTGTTCCTCAACACACCTGTCTGTTCAGCAGAATGTAGATGACTGGGTTGTACAGAGCGGCACTCTTGGCGAAGAAGGCCGGAGCCGTCATGAACACCGGTCCAAACTCCGTTCCCTGATTGGCAAAGATGTACCAAGCCACGGAGGCGTAGGGCACCCAGCACACCAGGAAGGAGATCACCATGACGATGACCATGCGCGTCACTTCCTTCTCTGCCCTCTGGGTGCTTTCAGACTCCTGCTGTAGAGCTGCAGCCTGAACACACAGTGGTCCAAATCTAAAGTAGTGGGGCTGACCCGTGACGGCACCTGGAGCTGCTGCTAAACAACTAAACTACAACTACAAGTACTTTGATGGTCCATGTTTGGTTTTTATGAACGTTTCATCGAGACATTTTTGACATTTTCCACAGACACAAAACTAAAAACACAAGCTGTACTGCAGATTTTGCAGCTCATTAGTTATTCCTGCAGTTCACCGAGGACACAAGTGGTTAAATCTATCCTGGCTGTGGTTAACTTTAAGACTTGTTTCTAGAACAGGATCATGATTGTTTATTTTCAATATTTTAAATAGCGCAAGTTAGCTCAATATCTATAAAAATTGTCCCAGTTAAAGAAATTTTAGGATTTTCTATCGCTGAAGTTCATCAGCTGAAGAGAAGTAATTACTTTTAGAGTTTGAATAATTTATCTACCGTACTGGTTTATGACAAAGTTAGTAAAAGACAAAAAACCACACACAGACAACATTACGCCCTCATTCCATGACATTTAGATCAGACTGATGAGGTTTCTTTAACTGGGCCTTGTTCACTGATGTCTCTTTATATAGACAGGTGGAAGCCATGTTTTCTGACAAACACTGAGTGAAATGTCTGGGTCTTGAGCTGCTAAATGTCTCCTGGTGTTCATCATCTACTGCATGTATTTGCTGTTTGATTTTAAACTGATATGCTTGTGAAGATTCTCAGTCGTCCAGGACATGATAAAATCAAAAAGGCGTTCAATACAAGATCAACTGGACTTTATTTGTTGCAGAAGACGTTTCGACCTCTATCCAGAGGGCTTTTTCAATTCACTGAAACAAACTGTGAGTGTGTGGAGTTATAACAGTCTTAAGAAACACGCACCATCATATGTAAATTGCAAGCTGAGGTAACACATACATGTAAATTGACAGATCACACCTTAACAGTAGGGGGTTCCCTTGAGGTCTCTGACAGAAGACACACCACTGTATGTAGATTGACAAAAAACACCTCACAACCAACAACAGAGGCTTCTCAAAGAACTTTGTTAGTCTAATTCACAGACAAGACACCTCTGCTCCCATCCGGTGTAAAACGTCTGGGAATCAACCCCAAAACTGAGTTATAAGTCTTGGAAAGTTGAAATCTCAGACCTGGGACCATGACTGAAACAAACTGTGAGCGTGTGGAGTTATAACAGTCTTAAGAATCACGCACCATCATATGTAAATATCTCAGCTTGCAATTTACATATGATGGTGCGTGATTCTTAAGACTGTTATAACTCCACACACTCACAGTTTGTTTCAGTGAATTGAAATAGCCCTCTGGATAGGGGTCGAAACGTCTTCTGCAACAAATAAAGTCCAGTTGATCTTGTATTGAACGCCTTTTTGATTTTAAACTGATGGGCACAATTTTCTTTTTGTTTGTTTATGCTAACAGGAAGGTATCCAGAGTGAACCTGAACGTTAAAGACTGCTGGGTCGATTACCAATGTGCAGTTTCTAGAATTGTTATT
>JBBPBX010025354.1:0-17191 GCA_038048925.1 Garcialebias charrua | reverse complement strand
ATATATTTATATATATATTTATATATATATTTATATATATATACAGGTAACCCCCCACTTACGACTCCATCGACCTACGAACAACGGGACCTACGAACATATCATATTTAATAAAAATATGAAATTACTGTATTAAAAAAAAAATTTTTTTTTTTTTTGTGTTTAAATGTTCTTAATTTCATGTGTACATCACTTTGTTGCAGCTGTGGTTGTTTTAAAGGCTTTATAAATAATAATTATGATAAAAAAGATCATTTCTGATCATTTTTGAGCAATCTTGGGCAACAGGAAGTAGGTCTTCAGTTTACACGGTCACAAATTAATGTAGAACACCGGACGCCATTTTAGGTTCAGTCACTGGGGTCTCCGGTCACAGAACACCGGACGCCATTTTAGGTTAGCTGCCCGGGAGCCAGCCGAAGACTGGTGACCAGGATGGCTTCATATGGATTAATTACGAGCTGGAAACGTCTCTGTGAACTTTGTGGATGTCTCAGGCAGCAGCGGATTTATCGCTGATCGTGCCAGGCCGCCGCGCGAACACCTCCGGCCAGGCTCTGGCCTGGCTAGCTCCAGAAGCTAACACGGGAGCTAACACGGTAGCCGGCCGAAGACTGGTGACCAGGATGGCTTCATATGGATTAATTACGAGCTGGAAACGTCTCTGTGAACTCTGTGGACGTCTCAGGCAGCAGCAGAAGCTACAGATTGATCGCGCCGCCGCTCCAACACCAGCTCATGGCTTGGCTAGCAGAAGCTAGCCAGCTAGCTAACACAGGTCTGGAGCAGCTGCGGTGGTTCACTGGCCGGCCGCCGCGCTGCTCGGCCCCGACAACAATCAACGCATGGCAACCTAAGATGTCGGCTTTGACCATCTCAAAGTAAGAAAATATATTTTTATTTATTCTGTAAATGTGAATAGCAATGTTTAACATTACAGTACACTACTGTACATGCTTAAATGTGTGTGCGCGCTCCGTTAGCATGATAAATAAAGGTTGAATGAATGAATGAATGAATAATTTTTTTTTTAATAATTTTCACCCCCTACCTACGGCAGGATCGAGCTGCGAACGGTTCTTAGGTCCCGAACTCGTTCGTAGGTCGGGGGTTCCCTGTATATATATACTGTGTGTGTATATACAGGTAGTCCCCGATTTACGAGCGCTCTGATCTGCGAGGTTCCAGACTTACGAGCTGCGAATTTTTGGAAAAAACGAAAAAAATACTGAGTTTTCATGTGTTTTTTCACCACAGTTAGTTAGTTAAGCATATAGACACACGTTTCCGATCATTTTTATGCACTCAAAAGCAGTTTTTAGATGAAAATAGAGTGTTTGTAGTCGCGCTAGCGAAAACCGTTCCAATTTACGAGCGAAATTCCGGATTTACGAGAGAAATGGCGGCCGTTCCAAATTACGAGATTTCCGGTTTACGAGCGCCTCGTTGTAACGGATCTCGCTCGTAAATCGGGGACTACCTGTATATATATATATATATATATATATATATATATATATATATATATATATATATATATATATATATATATATATATATATATATATATATATATATATATATATATATATATATATATATATATATATATATATATATATATATATATATATATATATATATATATATATATATATATATATATATATATATATATATATATATATATATATATATATATATATATATATATATATATATATATATATATATATATATATATATATATATATATATATATATATATATATATATATATATATATATATATATATATATATATATATATATATATATATATATATATATATATATATATATATATATATATATATATATATATATATATATATATATATATATATATATATATATATATATATATATATATATATATATATATATATATATATATATATATATATATATATATATATATATATATATATATATATATATATATATATATATATATATATATATATATATATATACAATAAAACATAAATGTGTAAAAAGCTGAACGAGGACTGGATGTACATACCACATCTGCTGACTCTCACCATCTGAGGAGAAGAGACTGTGACCCTTCCAGTGGCAACAGGGGATTTACCACACCAGTCATCTACTGCATGACTGAAATAAATCCAAGCGATCAAAGGCCAAAGTTGTAACCAGCCGGTGCAGAGGAGAGAAAACAAGGCAGGGGTTACAAACTTTTACAGATACTAATGTCCATGTGCAAAATGAGGCACCCCTAGATTTTGGTGGTGAACTCCACTGATTTGGTCTCTCACACTTGTCTTTGTTTTAAATTAGTTTTATATATTCAAATATGTTTATGTTAGTTGTATTTGAATTGTATGTTGTGATAGAGACGTGCACTGGTACCTGGTGTCTGACTGCAGAGCAGTGTCTCTCTCTCTGCAGAAGCGAGGCAGACATGAACACTGTTTAGACGAAGTGTGTTTCAACAAAAGGTCAGTTTGCAAGCTCCATCTTCAATGGACATTTCAACCTGTTCTGAAGTGGGGTTTGTGTAAAAGTTCTGAGAAATTCAACTTATCTGAGAAAAAAAGAGGGGTGGGGTTGACAGTACTGTCAAGTTAAGTACTGGTTAATACTTTATTTTATTTTTATTTTGGACCTCAGCATCTTAGGAATAAATTTAGCAGTCTTTCATTTCCTCTGGATGACATTGTTTTGGCCTGCAGTGTCCATAAGAGTGGAGTCACCTGTCAAGGTCTGCAGAGATGAAGTCAGTGTCAGTGCAGCAGAGGAGTACTGCAACAACGTGGTTTGAGGGGGACAAATCTGAGAGCGAGGTCCAAGACAAAGCAGGATCAAGTACAGGTGGTCCAAGTTCCAATAAAGTCCAAAGAGAGTAATCCAGGAGACGTAGTTGTATGGTCAGAAGAGGAGGTCATTACCATGATCAGGCAGAGCAGAACCATATGAGGAGCAGGTAGTGATGGCTCTGGCAACAGTGATGCGTCGGCACATGCATCAAGCTCATAGAGCAAAACCTGTTGGTGCGTGTATCGGTCTTAGAAAGTCACGTGACCCAGTGGCGCAAAAAGCCAGTATGCAGTGTATGCAACGCATGGGGGCGCTGCACTACAGGGGGCGTCAAAACAGTCTCTAGAAAAAATGTTTTTCTAGTAGACATTTTCTATATTTAACTGCATGAAATGATCAATGACAGGGGAACAGGCTCTGCTCCTTCACCTCCACTCCTATCGCTCTCCCTTCCCACACAGGTGGCTGTGAACACGCCCCTAAGAGAACGCACTCAGGCGCGTTTTTAAGAATTTTTTTTTTATCTTGGACTACCACCCGTTGTGCAACAAGATGGAGCAGCAGAAAAAAAACTATCCGGGGCGCAAAACAATGAAATATATGTGAAGAATATTTTTTAAAAAAAAAGAGGAAACGATGCAATTATTAGTTAAAATTATTTTATATGTACAGCACTTTGTTGCAGATGTTGTTGTTCTAAAGGGCTTTATAAATAAAGTATTGTTATTAAAAATGCTGCGGATCAATATGTCACATGATTCATTTAAAAAGTCACGTTATTATATTACATTACTGATATTTTGTATGTGCAAGAGTTAAGAGTTATTCTGAAATGTTACAAATGTGTTCATTCCTACAAAACGGTTAATAAAATATTCATGAAATACACTGAATTTCAAATGTTACAGAGTGAGTTTAACATAAAATAAATAGTGTTTTATGTATATCAGTATATAAGTCATCCATTGTGCCCCCTTGTTTAGGACTGCTGCTTTTGTGTGAAGGCAGGGGACACCCAGGACAAGTCTCCAGTCTGTCCCAGAGACAGACAAAGAGACAAACAACTATCCACACTCCCAGTCACAGCTAAGAATAATTTACAGTTGCACAGAAGAACCAAAAAAGGGATTCAAACTGAGGACTCAGGTTCTCAATTGAGAGTTAATCACTAATTATCAATAATAATTGATCATATTCACCAAGCTAAATCCTTAATGATAATCATTGTGTGGAGTCTTTAATAATACAGATCAGGCAGTCATATATTCTTATGTATGTAAATATATTGTTATTAATACTATAATTAAAGGTGAACCATGCATATTTGTTTGTATCAAACAAGTAACCCTTCGTGTCTCTCATTCCCACTGAAGTAGCTCTCAGTCTCAAAAAGGTTGGTGACCCATGGATTAGAGTATTTTAACCGTGCCTCTGACACTTGCATCTGCAGAGAGATCATTTAGCTGAAGCTCATCAAATCATACCTTCGTTCAAATATGAGCAATGATCGCTTGTCCCAGTTAGCAGTGATCTCTATTGAAAACAGTGTGGCATGATCTATTTCATTTAATGTTATACTTGACAAATGGGCAAATGCAAAGTCACGGAATGTAACAGTTTAAATGTCATAAATGTTAAAACTCTGACATGGACTGCAGGCTGTTAAGATTTCATGTTTCCGCTACATAAAATGTTGAGCACTGAGTACCACTACTGTTATATATTTGTACTTTGTTAAACTTCTTATTTGTTTACTATTGAAATGATCACCTGATATAATATGTAACATTTTAAAAAATCCGTAATATTGCTACTGTATTTTCTAAGTGCATGACTTATGCCTGTTATCCACTGCCCCCTTTGTCGAGCGGCCGAAGCGGCCGGTTTACATTCAAAGTCTATGGAGGAGACGCGTGGAGTCACGGCGAACAAGGAAGCGGCGAGATTCAAGTGATCGAAGCGGCGCGGGGGCAGCCTGCACACGCACGCGCGCGTCGCCGTCGAGCCGCCGACGTCCCAAATGTTGATCTCTGGCGGCTCGACGCATCCGGCAAACAGTCGGGAGAGCCTCGCTATCTGATTACACAACCACAACGGGACTTTTTTCGGACTTTTTAAACTCACCGGATCGAGCCTCCAGGAATTGGAACCAAACTCCGGTAAGAAACGTGGCATTTTTACAGTTGCTGCTGACAGGCTGCTGTCCTCTCCAGTGTAGATCACCCCAAACATAAAAAAAAGTTTTAATCTCATCGAAGACCGTCGGAGGTGCAGTTAAAACAACAACTGAACCCGGAAAACAAGCCAGAGACCCCTCCCTCTGCTACCCCCTAGTGTACGTCATCAGACGGTGTTCAGTGGTTCAGTGGGACCGTGACCAGCGGCCAAAAGGGGAAGGCAGGAGCGTTTCGAGTTGTGCTGTGGGTAACCGGCATTAGGCTCGGATATAGTTGCGCTTTGGTCTGCAAGCTGGAGCGCACGTGCTGCGCGCGCACTGTGCATGCGTTTATGGTGTGGCACGGCAGCGCTTGGCAAAGTGCTGTTCTTTTACTGACCAGCAGGTGGCAGTACCCTCTAAAACCTGTGCATATGTTGCAAGAAAGGGTGTAGAAGAAGAAATCTACCGTAGAAGAAGAACTGTTTGAAATCACACAACAAAAAGAAATAGCTTTCCGCTCGCGTGCTGAACTGTTGTCTTTATTTGCGGCTTTAATGCATGGAGTCAGCGGAGGAGAAAGCGATCACGTGACTTTTGGCGAAAAAACAAAAGAAAAGTCCGACTCCAGATCAGGAATGAAGGAGAATTTAATACATTTTGTGTCACAAAACATTCCTCCATGCCTCGCGACGCCGTTTCCACGACCACAGCGGCGCAGACAGCTGCAGAATCTGGCGTGAAGGCTGTCGGTGAGGTCCACACCCGACCTGTCAATCAATTCGGCGCGCACGCTAGGCTTGCGGAGCTTCAAAATCTGGGAGGTGCACGACCACGCGCAAAACCAACGCGCTGGCCAAAGCGCGGGGGCGGGGACTTCGCGATTGCGTCACTTTGGCCGCGCGCCCTATGCGACGCGTCAACTATATCCTAGGCTAAGGGAAGAAAGCTGTATAAGGCGGCAGGTAAAAAGGAGCTGGGGGGGGCGTTGATGTTTTCACACCCACCTCAAA
The DNA here is from genome assembly GCA_038048925.1 of Garcialebias charrua. Classification (NCBI taxonomy): domain Eukaryota; kingdom Metazoa; phylum Chordata; class Actinopteri; order Cyprinodontiformes; family Rivulidae; genus Garcialebias; species Garcialebias charrua. The sequence continues at coordinate 11,203 of JBBPBX010025354.1, read as the reverse complement.
AATATGTAGTTGCGCCCCTGCGTGACCAACACAGGAACTGTTTCAAATTGACACTGACGCGCCAAACTGTGTTTATAAGGAAGCTGTCAACGGGACGCATCTGCCAAAAGAATCTTTGATCTTTTGCCGGTCATCATTAAATTCATCAAGAATTATGGAGCAGCCTCAACCCAAAAGAAAGGTTTCTACCGAGTGGGACCATTTTGATCTCGTGTAGGAAAATACGCTATTTGTTTTAATTTGCTTGTTGTTTCATCCTGTTCCTCTCAGAGTTTCCACTTGAACTATCTGAATTCAAATTAATTTCAAAGTGACTCTTAGTTTACTATTCATATTATTTTCTGCAGGTTAAATGTCACAATTGTTCAGCAGAGCTTTCATATTTAAATATCTCCACCTCCTCAACGCTGAGGTATTATAGGGCCAGGCATGAGAATGAAGTCCCAGATACATCCAGGGTAAACTCACGTATACAACCATTCTATGACTTACTCACAGTTGCTTTATTGATAATTAATTCCTATTAATATATTCTTTATCTCATTTTTAACCACCAAGCTTCCAGGAAGCAGATACTGGATGAGGCTCTGCTGAAGTTCATCCTGAAGGACTGCCAGCCCCTCAGCTTTTTTATAACTTATTTTTTAATAAAAAATTGTAAAAAAAAAAATATAAGTATATATATATATATATATATATATATATAAATCCCAGTCCACAAGCATCCTCATTCACAACACGTTCACTTCACGTTATGATACATGTTCACATTATTTATTGACTGCATCTAAACATATAAAAAATATTTCAATTTAAATTTAGATATGAAATAATACAATATAAAATACAATAATTTCAATTATATTATTGTATATAGGTGGTCATCAAATCAGTGTCAGTTGAGTGTGTCAACTAGGTTGCCTGTGGGGATTTTTAAGTTCCAGCAGGTGTCAGTATTCATTGACACAGTATCAGTACAGTTTGGCAATGTATTGAAACGCTTCATGATGCCTCATCTACCCATCTCTAGGAGCAGGTAAAAACGGGAAATCCAGAAAGCAAGGCGTGAAGTTTGGGCATGAAACTAGAAAATCATGATGGCTGGAAAATCAGGGACCATGGGAGGTTTAATAACCTGGCAAAGGTCAAGTGAAAGTGGAGCTTTTAAATAAGGCCAAGAACAGGTGCAGTGAATCAGGGCCGATGAGCTGAAAGTGCAGACGGGATGGCTGAATGACAGAGCAGAATGACAGAGCAGAATGACAGAGCAGAATGACAGAGCAGAAACATGACATGAGGGGCTGTGAGCAAGACAGTGGACAGAGTACAGTAAGTGATAAAGGCATAAAGGGGCAGAGACGTCAGCAGATGGGGGGAAAGCAGAGACCGCTGATCATGACCTCCAGTTCTTATGTTAATATCTTGGTGTTATTTTTGATCAGGACATGTCTTTTAACCCCCGCATTAAAAACATTACCAGGACAGCTGTCCTTCGGTTTTAGCTTCTCTCCATCGGCTCACTGTCAAATCCAGAATTGAATTCAAAATCTTACTTCTAACCTACAAAGCTCTCAACAACCTAGCTCCATCTTTTATTACAGATCTTACTGCTCCATATTTTCCTAACAGAGCGCTTCACTCTCACAGTGGTTCCTAGAGTTTCCAAAAACAGAATGAGAGGAAGATCTTCCAGTCATCAGGCTCCTCTCTTGTGGAACCAACTTCCAGTTTCTGTCTGTGAGGCTGACACTTTGTCCAGTTTGAAGACTTTCCGTTTTGATAATTAGGGTTGTCTTAGGTTTCCTGAGAAATCCCTTAGTTATGCTGTTATAGGCTTAGACTTCTGGAGGACAAACTGACCACATTTCCTCACTCTGCTGCTGTCTTTACTTACTCTACTCTACCTGTTTGTATTTGTAACTATTTTTATCTTTAACATGTTTTTTGTCTTTCTTCTTCCAATAGAAAGTACATCTGGACCTGTCATTGTGCATCTTTACCTCCTTCCTGTCTTCTCAGACCCAGACGGTCAAAAAAGATGACCGCTCATCCTGAGCCTGGTTCTGCTGGAGGTTACTTCCTGTTAAAAGAGTTTTTCCTTTCCACTGTCTCCTTTGTGCTTTCTCAGGATGGGAGATTGTGACAAAGTGAAGATTCAACACAGTCTGCTGCTTCCTTAGATAGAGAACTTCACTGTATTGACCTTTTTATGTATGTAAATGCTTCTGTTCGGTGGCCTGAGAAGACTTCTGTTGTGACTTGGCGCTATATAAATAAACTGAACTGAACTGAATTGAATTAAAGTTAGATTTATACTATATGAGAAGTGCTCTTATTGACGTAGTTGTACGATGAAAACAATGTCATTTTGTTCTTTCATGAGTTCCCAGAGCCTGTTCTTTGCACAATGTCCAGCCGGAACTTTTTCTCGAAGGGACATGAGTCACTCCTTCCGTCCTTCCATCCGTCTGTCCATCTGTCTATCCATCCATCATCTTTACCCACTTCTTCCTTTTTGGGTTGCGGGCGTCACTGTTGTCCATGTCCAGCCATCACCGTGCAAGAAGCAGGGGACACCATGGGCAGATCACAAGTCCATCACAGAGACAGATGGAGACAAACAACCATCCACTCTCTCACTCTCACCTAGAGACAATTAGAGTTACCAGTCAGCCTATGTATATTTTTGGTCTGTGGGAGGAGGAAACCAGAGTACCCAGAAAAAACCCATGGATGCATGAAGAGAACATGCAAACTCCACCCAGAAAGGCCTCCTGCTGGGATTTGACTGGGCTACCTTCTCATTGAGAGGCAGCAGCTCCACCAGCTGCGCCTCCGTGCTACCTGGTGTATGAGTCCAACATTGGCCCTCATACATGAACCGTTCGTACGCACAGATTTGTTCTTAAACTGTGCGTACGAGTGATTTAGGATCATTTGTGGCATTCAACAATGTTTTTGCATCCTAAGATTTTTTTCAGATACGAACAAAATTTACGTGTGGTCCAGACCTGTCGTATATTTTAGGAGCAGACAGTCTGCTGTCATCCAGATGGAATTTCTTCACTAATAACTTCATATTTCATTATTCAGAAAATAGTTTGAGTTTAAAAAAGTCACGCACCACAATTGTTTTTGACAATAGGTTATTCTGTTTGAAGTCGAATTATAATTTCAAATGTAATAATGACTAACGGATTAAAGTATTTAAATTAAAATCAATTTGTTATCAATGCCGTTTTCTAACACTACAATATTAATATGAAGATCTCATACTAAAACCAACTTAAATTATGAATTAATTTAAGTTTAATTTGTCTCGGTAATGCAGACTTCGGTGACGCAGAATTTAGTTTGACCTCCTCCTGTCACAGTCATAGATCTCAGATAGCTCAATGAGAAGAGCGTTGTGTCGCAGTTCTGAACCTTATGGGTTCAATTCCCACATGGGACAACGTTTTTTTTTTCTCCTTTTAATTCATTCCAGATTTAAAAAACACAAGAAAACTATTTACAATACAACAAGAAATAAAGCATAAAGTCTTTTTAATCTGGAATGAATAAATAATCTAAAGAAAGAAGGAAAAAAAAATAGTCATCCCTTGTGGGAATCGAACCCACGAGGTCTAGATAAGGTAAGGAGCAGCTAACAGTGCAATGCTTTACCCAGTGGGCCACCAGGACATGTGTATATTTGAAGGTCCACATTTATTATAAACAAATATTCTTTGGCTTTAGTTGGTCATTTACTCCCCTGAGTGACGCTGCTAATAAGGACAGATTTTCTTTTCTTGATCAAGGAGAGCAGAACTTCAATCTCCGCACCTGTACAGTTCTTCTTTTTACTTTTTGCTGTCATTTTATGAACGGACCGTTCTGCTCTCTGAGGCAGGAAACATAGCCTTATATGGTGTTTTGAGGGGTGGGAATTATGTAAATAACCTCTCCGCGTGCACGCGCAGGTGGATAGAACAGGTGGAATTCATCATACGTACGCAGCCATTTACACACTTTTCCTGAGGATAGAAGAGTTTGTTGAATCTGACGTGGCATGTTCGTACGAACGCTTCGTACGAACAAAAGTAAAAGAAATTTAGGATAAAAATACGAACATGTTCGTGCATGAGGCCCAGTGTTAGTCAGAACTTTGTTGTGAGCATGTTTATGTGGAAAAACAGGTGAACTACAATGGCCATTGTGTGTCAACTTCTCCGCTGAGCAGCAGATGTCCAAGGCTGATGGAAATTACATACAAAGTATTTACAGCTGTCCCAGCAAAATTCAATCAAATCTTATAAAGATGCTCAAAGAACTTGTGGAAGCAGACTGCATATTTTTGTGCATGGAGACATGCAGAGATAACGCCTCAGACGGGCATCGTAGGGGCACGTTCTCTATGTTTGATCGTTGTTCTGTGCATCTGTCAGAAACGGTGATGGTCTCCTCGTTAAAAACTGAAAAATGCCAAACCATGTCTGTCTGTATAATACAAAATGTATGTAGTAAAGGAAACAAAAATCTGTACAGTACAAGGAAGGAAAACTTTAGTACCCCGAGGGAGGGTCTTTCCAGGAGTTCTGTGCTGCAGTTTCTCATGAAGTATAAAATGTTGCACATTTTTAATGAACATTTATGATTTATCATTAAGAATAACTCTAATCCCAACTTTTGTTGTTGGAACAGCTTTATTTCTAAAAGGCAGGCTGGTGGAAACAATATGAAGTTAGGAAAGAACGTTAATACTCAATAAGAGCTCAATAAGAAGTTAGGTTAATTGTCACTATATGATCCAGATGCTTAAACCCATAACATTTATTTTTTTACCTGAGAATAAGAAGTTTTAATATCCACGGAAACGTAAAATTTTTAAGTAAAAAGTCATGAAATCTGTTGTTAAAATAATGTGATTTAAGCAACACAGGCAGACAGAAACAACCTTTTATACTTGTGGAAACATTTGGAAGGAGTTTACAACGGTTAGTGTTGAGAAAGAAAAACATTTGGCAACAAACGTGCAAGCGGCAGCAGCTGGCTGTAGCACGTGTGGTGTTTTCTGGTAAAATAACAGTGTAATTCAAATTTTGCAGCAATGTAAAGTTTTATAAAATAACATTTGAACATTTTATTGCACCCATACCACAATAAATCTGCAAACACAAACTCCTTTTTTATTTGTTGTTCACATCACACACTTTGATCCAGTGACGTCAGAGATCCGTGTGATTTCAGATCAAAGCAGCGTGGAGTAGAAACAAACCGGAAATATGTCACTGAATTTCATATTTTGTTCTCAGTAAAATATGTGTTTCAAAACTTGCTATTACACCAGTTAGCTAAGCCCGCAGAGATGTAAAAAACAAACAAACAAAAAAACATAAAGCATAGACTGAAAGTTTGACCTTAAAGAAGATAATGAGATCTGAAGACTGGACTTCGGAAGTGGCTTCATAAAAATCATTAGTTTGTCGTCCACGGCAGACGTGAGTTGTCAAAGAGTTGTTATCAACAGGACACCACTTCAAAGTGGCTGAAATATCCCTTTAATGTACAGTATTATGAACCTTTTCAAACTGAGGTGGCGCATTTAGACTCCCATGTTGCATCCTTCATAATCATCTGCATACTTTTAAAACAGTAGCTGACATTGCTGAGTTGGGCGACAACAGGACTGGTTTAGTTTGTGCTCCACAGCTGTGACACGTTCATGTTTACAGGACATTTGAAACGCCACCAAGTCCCAAGGTTTTGGTGTTTTTTTCTGTCTGAGAGAGAGAGAGGCACGCCCTACTGGTTTCATATCCCCGCTCCATGAGACATTATTATCTCCTCAACTTCTCGTGGAATTAGCAGAAACTTGTTAATAAATAGTGCTCATTTGACATCTAAAATGTCCAAAAGTGACAAATACTGCATTAAGAATGAGAGATCAAAACTTTTAAAGTCAAATTTTCAGGAATGTAACCGCTAATGTCTTTGGATTTCTTTTTACATTTCTACTGTCCTTGGGATAAAAACACACCTGGTTTGACCCAAAGGCAGCAGGAGGATTAAATAGATTTACAAGTAATTATATCATGAGCAAAAAGCCTGATTGGAACAATAACAATAATAAAGTAAAGACAAAATACCATAAATAACCACTTGGTTTGTGATGGAAAGCTGATTTCTTATTGAAACAACATATATAACACAACATAAGAAATATAAAATCACCTTAATCATGTATTATATGTTTTAAATTATACACTTATGATAGATGGATTGTCAAAGTTGTTGGTTGAAAAAGAAAAATTTGAAATAAAATTCATTATTTCTACAGAGCCTCGGAGGGGACGTTTTTTTAATTTTAATTTTTTAATTTTTTAAACTTTTGCGTTCCCTCGCAATACTCTACTGAATGTACCGTAGTGTTACCTCACAGACAAAAATGTTCCTCCCTCAAAGAAACTGGTCCAGATGACATGATTTAATGGAGTTTTGTTTTGAAATCAGCCTTAAATATGAGGATATCCAGTGTGTGCTGCAGTGGTAAAATTAATTTTACGTTGGATATTTCACGTTCATTCCCTGTGGATTCAGGGCTTCCTCGTTCAAGCCGATGCAGGCAGTCTGACTTCAGTCAGCTGATCTCAGTCTGTCCCTCCGAGGAGTAATGGTTCTTAGGGACCGTCAACAAATTGCCGGGCTAATGATCTTGGCCTGAACACCATTATATTATATCTTAGATATATTTTCAGAGTACAGTATTTGTCAAAGCAGCACCATGTATCATAACTAAAGTTTTCTCGGTATATTTCTGCATGGTAATAAATCGTGAATTTTCTCACCATTTAAAATCCAAAAGAACAAGGTGGCACTTGTGTTTCTAAAGTACTGTAACTTTCTTTTAAAGCATCAAAGTTCCTTCAAGGATTCAAGATTCTTTATTTGTCATTCGCACCACATGTGGTGCATGTGGTGAAATGAAATTGTGTACACAGGGTCCCAGTTACATCCAACCAAAGTATTAAAATGTGTGTAAAAGAAAAACAGTAATAAGATCTAACATATGAACTAAGAAATACGTTAACTAAAAACACACTAAGCACACACTTGTGGAGGGATTCATCAGTCAGGAGTCCCAAGTAAACTGTTTTCCCCACTAAGCAGTACACTCCTTTAGTGGACCAACCAGTTTGCTGGTTTTGCTGGTGACTGAAGTCCTTTGAATAGAGAGTGAAACATATTTCCACAAAAATAAATAAATAATTAAAAACTGTGCAGATGACCTAACTAACCCTTATTGTATTTTGTACCTGGATGATTGAGCATGAACTTTGATGATTTAAAGGAAAATTACAGTACTTTTGAAACACAAGTGCCACCTTGTTCTTTTGGATTTTAAATGGTGAGAAAATTCATGATTTATTGCCATGTAGAATATTCTGAGAAAACTTTAGTTATGATACATGGTGCTGCTTTGACAAATACTCTGAAAATACAGTAATTTATTGACGGTCCCTAAGAGAACCATCGCTCCTTGGAGGGACAGACTGACAGCAGCTGACTGAAATCAGATTGCCTATGTCAGCTCGAACGATGAAGCCACCGCTGAATCCACAGAGCATGATCGTGAAATATACAACGTAAAATTAATTTTACCACTGCAGCACATACTGGATATCCTTATATTTTAGACTGATTCCAAAATTCAATTCAATTCAGTTTATATAGCTCTAAGTCACAAATTCCTGCATGAACCTCAAATACAGTGTCTGTTCCATTGTTGCTGTTGTCTGTGATGTAACACTACATACAGTACAGTATTGCGAGAGAAAGCAAAAATTTTGTGTGGGAACGCATAACTATTGCTAGGGAATGCCACCCTAATGTCCCAAAAAGAAAATAAAAAAATCCCCCACGTTCCCTCTGGGGCTCCATATATTTCTTAGATGTGCTTCAAAAATTCTACAAAATATTGTTAGGGGAAAAAAAAAAGACTAAATTTTCTAGTAATTGGTTATTGTAAAGCACTTTGGGGCCCCTCATAGGGGTCTGGAAAGCGCTATATAAATAAGCTCCATTTACCATTTACCATTGTTTGTTAGTGAAATTAATAATTTCTGAAATATATGTAAAAACGTTTCTTAGATGCTTCAAATGTTAGCACCGTACTTCCGTTTCTTTTTCATCATTACATTATGGCACAGGGACCAGACTTCCTAGATTTTGACTTTGATTTTAAAGCTGGGAGGGATTTGCTGCGTTTTAACTTGTTTTCTAACTGTGAAGGAGTTTTGTTGTTTTGGTCAGTGAGTAACGCAGCCCCTAACTGTGAATTGCTGAATGTTTGTGAGGAGGAACTGGGTTGTAAAGTTGGTTTTTTGAAACGGAGCGGGGGAAAGACTATATTGCTTTGATGTGATGGTGTAGCTGACATCGCTGCAGGCACTGATGGGAATGCTGGTAGTTGATACTGTACTGATGACGATGTACCATTGATTTGGACATTTATTGGTCCTGTGTACTGCAGCAGGTACTCAGGATAAATCTGGTGCTTCTCAAACACAACAAATATAGAGGGGTTTGTGACATTGTTCACACAGCTGTCATAGAAGTTTGTGTTTCCACCATCTTTAGAAGGAGGTCGAACATAGTGAGAGGCTCCTCCGATGTAGCTTCCCACCAGCACCCGGGCGATGAACATGGATTTGACTTGAGTGTCGCCCGTGTACTTGTGGGAGTATGAAGCATCTCGAGCAAAGTAACTACCTGGGTTTAGGAAAGAAGAAATCAAATTAATAAGGCATGTTTATTTATTGAGACAAAAACTAATCTACTAACCATCATGCCTGGAAAATAGGACCAAATCTAAAGTGTCCAAAAATTGCAATATTTCCAAAAAATGCGAAAGGTTTCTCAAGGAAGAACTTTGAAAGTGGTCCAGATCAACACTTCAGCATGTCCCACTGAGGTCCACCAGTGGGGCATAAAAGCAATTTGGCCCAAGTACTACCCCCAGATGCTCAACGTTTTCTTGTTTCTGATGAATTACACGTCTGCAGTGGAACCTGCATGTTTAAGACTCCCCAGAACTACTAAAACTAAGATCTGCATCTTGAGTTGTTCCTGTGCTGCTCAGCTCTACTATGCCTACTCTTTATAGCCCAGCCAGTGATAGATGGGTACTCCCTTGCCCCCCATTTTCAGAACTAGTTGAAATGAAGGTAAAGTATGTGAACTGTTACAGTGGATTTTGATATACATAGCCAGCATTCTGCCGTCTTCATGTCATGTGAGGACTTGGGGTCTGATAAGTGTCAACATTATTAGTCTTGAGCTTGTTTTTAGTGTTGATTGGACTCCACTGTGGTTGTCTCTTGTCTCCAATCCTGTGTATGGTTTTCATGGACAGGATCTCAAGGTGTAGTTGAGGAGAGGAGGGTGTCTCATTTGGGAACCTCAGGGTCTTATCTCTGCTTTATGCAGATTATGTGGTTCTATTGGCATCTTCAGTCCAAGACCTTTAGCGTGCACTGGGGCAGTTCACAGCCGAGTGTGAAGCTGATTGAATGAGAGTCAGTTCCTCTAAGTCTAAGGTCACGGTTCTCGGCCAGAATTAGGTGGAATGTACCCTCTGGGTTGCCAGGGAGTCTGTCTCAGATGGAGTGCAAGTTACTTGGCATCTTGTTCACAAGTGATGGTAGGATTGAGTGGAAGATGGATTGGGGCCTCATTCTCAGTAATGAAGGTCTTACTTCACAGTCAGTTATGGTGAAGAAAGAGCTTAGTCGGAAAACAAAGCTCTCAATTTACTGGAATGTATTGTATATGTTCCAACCCTCACCTATGGTCATGAAGTTTGGATCATGACAGAAAGAACAAGATCCTGGATACAAGCGTCTAGAATGGGTTTGCTTTGTAGGGTGGCCGGGCTCAGCTTTAGAAATAGGGAAAGGATCTCCATCATCTGGGAGATTGGAGTAGAGCTGCTGCTCCTGTGCATTGAAAGGAGTCAGTTAAAGGTTCAGTCTGCAGTTTCTGTAGAACTGCAGCAGTTAGAAAAAATTTCAACAGGCAAAGCATTCTGATCCCTCCCCCTCAGAGCCATATATGGCTCTGCTCTCCCATGGTCTGCTGAAATTCAAATTCAAGCTCTGTTTTTATTGGCTGATTCAAATTCAAGCTCTGTTTTTATTGGCTGATTCAAATTCAAGCTCTGTTTTTATTGGCTGGTTACAAACTCTGTTTTTATTGGCTGGAAAATGGCGTGTCACCTTTTCTTTTTAGAAATGCTTATTTACCACCTGGAGAAGCAAGGGGACAGTATATATATATTTTTTTTCCAGAGATTACCTGGCTAACATAAGTCTGTCAGGAGGTAGTGACAGAGTGAAGAAATATGTTTATAAAAAAAGCTACATACTGAAGCTTTAAGGTGATTTGGGCATCTTATTAGGATGCCTCCTGGATGCTTCACTTTAGCAGTTTTCCAGGACACTCCACTGGTAGGAAGCCTCGGGGAAGGACCAGAAGCTGCTAGAGGGATGGTGAATCATCTCTGGCTAGGGAATACCTTGTGGTCCCCCAGAATGAGCTGGAAAGTATCACTGGGGAGAGGTATGTCTGGATTTCTCTCTTTCCTTTGGCTTCACTGTGCCCAGGTATGGTTCACCATCTTTTTAGGTACTATGCAGTCAAGCTCCAACTCCCTGATAGAAGAGGTGAGCTGGGCCAGTGGTGTAGTTTGGCTGTGTGGCACACAATTCCACCTAACTTAGTGGGTAGCTGATGTTGCCACAACCAGCTTGCTCTTTATGTATGGGCTAGTCCCCCCTTGGCAGCGCGACATGTTTGAGGTGCACTAAAAGTAGGCAATCTTATCTTAGCAACACAGGTTCATTCATTCATTCATTCAACCTTTATTTATACAGGCTAGCCTCGTTGAGTCACGGGGACTCATTTACAAGAGGGACCTGTCTCACTCACACCAAACAACCATCCACTCTCTCACTCACACCTAGGGTCAATTTAGAGTCACCAATCAGCCTAACAAGCATGTTTTTTGGTCTGTGGGAGGAAACCGGAGTACCCGGAGGAAACCCACACATGCACGGGGAGAACATGCAAACTCCACCCAGAAAGGCCCCCGGACCGGGATTTGAACCGGCAACCTTCTCGCTGAGAGGCAGCAGCTCTACCAGTTGTGCCACCGTGCTGCCCA
>JBBPBX010025352.1:28807-38946 GCA_038048925.1 Garcialebias charrua | reverse complement strand
TATATATACATATATATATATACATATATATATATATACATATATATATATATATATATATATATACAGGTAGTCCCCGATTTACGAGCGAGATCCGTTACAACGAGGCGCTCGTAAACCGGAAATCTCGTATTTCGGAACGGTTGCCATGTCTCTCGTAAGTCCGGAATTTCGCTCGTAAATTGGAACGGTTTCGCTAGCGCGACTACAAACACTCGTTTTTCATCAAAAAACTGCTTATGAGTGCATAAAAATGATCGGAAACGTGTGTCCACATGTTTAGCTAACGAACTGTGGTGAAAAAACACATGAAAACTCAGTATTTTTTGCGTTTTTTCCAAAAATTCGCCAGCTCGTAAGTCTGGAACCTCGTAGATCAGAGCGCTCGTAAATCGGGGACTACCTGTATATTATATACGTATATATATATATATATATATGTATATATATATATATATATGTATATATATACAAGCCCAAAACCAGAAAAGTTGGCACGTTGTGCAAATCGCAAATAAAAACAGAATACAATGACTTGCAAATCTTTTTCAACCCATATTCAACTGAATAGAATGCAAAGACAATATATTTAATGTTCGAACGGAGAAACTTTATTTTGTTTTGCAAATAACCATTAACTTAGAATTCAATGGCAGCAACACATTGCAAAAAAGTTGGCACAGGGACATATTTACCACTGTGTTACATCGCCTTTCCTTTTAACAACACTCAGTAAACGTTTGGGAACTGAGGAGACCAATTTTTGAAGCTTTTCAGGTGGAATTCTTCCCCATTCTTGCTTGATGTACAGCTTAAGTTGTTCAACAGTCCGGGGTCTCCGTTGTCGTATTTTACGTTTCATAATGCGCCACACATTTTCAATGGGGGACAGGTCTGGACTGCAGGCAGGCCAGGGGAGGACCCGCACTCTTTTGCTACGAAGCCACGCTGTTGTAACACGTGCAGAATGTGGCTTGGCATTGTCTTGCTGAAATAAGCTGGGGCGTCCATGAAAAAGACGTCGCTTGGATGGCAGCATATGTTGCTCCAAAACCTGTATGTACCTTTCAGCATTAATGGTGCCTTCACAGATGTGTAAGTTACCCATGCCTTGGGCACTAATGCACCCCCATACCATCACAGATGCTGGCTTTTGAACTTTGCGCCTATAACAGTCCTGATGGTTCTTTTCCTCTTTGGTCCGTAAGACACGACGTCCACAGTTTCCAAAGACAATTTGAAATGTGGACTCATCAGACCACAGAACACTTTTCCACTTTGCATCAGTCCATCTCAGATGAGCTCGGGCCCAGCAAAGCCGGCGGCGTTTCTGGATCTTGTTGATGAATGGCTTTTGCTTTGCATAGTAGAGCTTTAACTTGCACTTACAGATGTAGCGACGAACTGTAGTTACTGACAGTGGTTTTCTGAAGTATTCCTGAGCCCATGTGGTGATATCTTTTACACACTGATGTCGGTTTTTGATGCAGTACCGCCTGAGGGATCGAAGGTCACGGGCATTCAATGTTGGTTTTCGGCCTTGCCCCTTACGTGTAGTGATTTCTCCAGATTCTCTGAACCTTTTGATGATATTACGGACCGTAGATGGTGAAATTCCTAAATTCCTTGCAATAGCTCGTTGAGAAAAGTTGTTCTTGAACTGTTCGACAATTTGCCCACGCATTTGTTCACAGAGTGGTGACCCTCGCCCCATCCTTCTATGTGGATGACTGAGCATGTCAAGGAAGCTGCTTTTATACCCAATCATGGCACCCACCTGTTCCCAATTTGCATGTTCACCTGTGGGATATTCCAAATAAGTGTTTGATGAGCATTCCTCAAATTTCTCTGTCTTCTTTGTCACTTGTGCCAGCTTTTTTGAAACATGTTGCAGGCATCAAATTCCAAATGAGCTAATAATTGCAAAAAATAACAAAGTTTACCAGTTCGAACGTTAAGTATGTGGTCTTTGCAGTGTGTTCAATTGAATATAGGTTGAAAAAGATTTGCAAGTCATTGTATTCTGTTTTTATTTGCGATTTCCACAACGTGCCAACTTTTCTGGTTTTGGGCTTGTATATATATATATATATATATATATATATATATATATATATATACATATATATATATATATACATATATATATATATATACATATATATATATATATATATACAGGTAGTCCCCGAATTACGAGCGCTCTGATCTGCGAGGTCCCAGACTTACGAGCTGCAATTTTTGGAAAAAACGAAAAAAATACTGAGTTTTCATGTGTTTTTTCACTACAGTTAGCAAGTTAAGCATATAAACACACGTTTCCGATCATTTTTATGCACTCAAAAGTAGTTTTTAGATGAAAATAGAGTGTTTTTAGGTGCGCTGGCGAAATTTACGAGCGGACTTCCGGGTTGAATTTTTGGAAAAAACGAAAAAAATACTGAGTTTTCATGTGTTTTTTCACTACAGTTAGCAAGTTAAGCATATAAACACACGTTTCCGATCATTTTTATGCACTCAAAAGTAGTTTTTAGATGAAAATAGAGTGTTTTTAGGTGCGCTGGCGAAATTTACGAGCGGACTTCCGGGTTTACGAGAGAAATGGCGGCCGTTCCAAATTACGAGATTTCCGGTTTACGAGCGCCTCCTTGTGACGGATCTCGCTCGTAAATCGGGGAATACCTGTATATATATATATATATATATATGTATTATATATATATATATACACACAGTATATTTGTTTTTACAGAAAAGTCATGTTTGTCGCTCACTGACAGCACTAGGTGTGATGTGACTGTGTATATCTGAATACAGTATTTTGATCTGCTTGTAAACAGCCTCATGACCCCATATTACTGTAATCCACAAATATGCGATTCTGCACATTCTTTAAAAATCAAACTAAAACCTGTAATCATTACTTCTGCATTTGAATGAACTTGAACATTTCCAATCTGCATAATTACTAGTGTAGATCAGTTATGTCCTTACCTTCCAGCCACTGCCCGCCTCCCTGTAATAAGGAAAGTTATCACAGATCCACTGGTAGATCTCACTCAACGTCATCTTCTTCTTTGGCGAGCTGTTGATAGCAAACGTGATGAGACTGGCGTAGCTGTACGGAGGCTTGCCATCCTTTTGCTGCTGCACTTCTTCTTGATCCAATGTGGTGTTGTGATCCAAAAGAGTGTTCTTCTTGCCCATGCCGGGACCATGGGTATTCTGAGCGTCACTTTTGCGAATGGCTGCTTGCATGGTCAACTGAGGAAGCCAATCCATGGAGGTCAGGCTGCTCTCCAGCTCCGACGTCATGATGACGGCAGGCTGGGCAGGAGAGAATGAGGTAAGAATGGGGAAGCTGAAAGTGGTGGCTGAAGATGGTGCCTGATGACTTGACTGAAAGTGCTCCAGGTGTAGGAACAGACAAACTTGGGGAAGAAACCAGGACTCCTATAGCTCAGGACATTAGCATTGCATCTTCTGAGTGCCTAGAGACACAAGAGAGACACAAGCTTTTATTAGTCAAAAACATTTTTCACATTTCATGTTAACTTGGGAAACAAGCAAATGGATAAAACTGCAGTTGAAGAAAAAAGCAATAAACAAGCTTTGTCAAGTTTCCACAACATTAAACAAGTGTCTTTAAAAATTATCATTATATTCTGTGCTACAGATCACAAGCACACCACTTGCTGCTCACAAAGCTGACTCATAGCTGTGACTCCATCTGCACAGACAAAGTAAATGCCAGGCAATTGTTTTCACAACTGCCAGCCAAATCGGGGAATGGCTCAGGAGGAATTCCGACACTCTTTAGTGAGTGAGCCCCTTCTACTTCCTTCCTTGTTGCCTGCTTGATTTTTTGCTTCGGCTAAACGGAGCTTCGGTCACAAACAAGCCAGCTATACGGTAGTCCTTTTCCAAACTGCCCACTGTGAGATGTGTGCCAGTGTGCTGGGCAGAACGCAGCCAGCAACAACCTGTCTCACTGTCCCTTACGGCACACAGCCATCCCCGTCTTAAAATAGATGAGCTACGCAGAAAGGCCAAAAGATACAAACACAAGAGAATACAAGAATGTATGAGGGGTTACAAACAGTGGTGGCACTTCAGGCTGTCTGAAAGAAGGGGTAACCATAGATTTTGAGGAATCCACTTTAAGTTGTGGGATTGTTACACTTGACTAAACATGCTCACTATGTGTGTGTGTGTGTGTGTGCGCACGGGTGTCTGCTAGAGCATGTGCAAACCTGAGTTTGCAGGGAATCAAAACATTCTTGATAGCATTCCACAGGTCAAATAAGAAATGTTTCAAATAGTTGTGTGCAAAGCGTAATTGTGCTCAACTAGTACGATCATCACAGTAAATTCTTGAAAATGCATTTAATTTGAATTGAATACGTTCTGATTCCCTATGTTTTAGCATATATTAAGGAAATAACTAAATAAATAAATACATTTGCAAAGGTGCCAAGAATGAACTCCGAGTTGTTATGTTTTGTATCTGAACAACTTTGCAGATGAAGTCGTAATAAGCGTCAGCGGGTAACGGAGGTAACTCCAAACTGCGTTGGCAGACAGGAATGAGAACTCACAGCCAAATGTTTCATATTTGAGTTTTGGCAATGCTCGTTCTTAAGATCTAAGATTACACAATCTATCAATCTTGAAAGCAACCATAGCAATCTTTCCACCTTTATGAGTGCTACTTTGTCTGTTACCAACAGTGTTCACATAGAAGATGGGTAGATAGCTGCTACACTCTGCTCAAAGCTTTTGATCGTACATCCATCAGGAAAATCTAAACAAGAACTGGTTTTAGATTTCCATCCATCCATCCATCCATCTTCTTCCGCTTATCCGGGGTCGGGTCGCGGGGGTAGCAGCCTAAGTAGGGAGGCCCAGACTTCCCTCTCCCCAGCCACTTGGAGCAGTTCCTCCGGGGGAATCCCAAGGCGTTCCCAGGCCAGCCGAGAAACATAGTCCCTCCAGCGCGTCCTGGGTCTTCCTCTGGGTCTCCTCCCGGTGGGACGTGCCCGGAACACCTCACCAGGGAGGCGTCCAGGAGGTTTTAGATTTATTTTTGGTAAATTCTAAAAAATAAATAAAATAAATAAAACTTATTCCAGACATTACTCTGGCCTCACAGAGGTCCAAAAACTGATTGCTCATGCAAATAACTAACATTTGAACGGTTAGGCATAATGATAGATATTTTAAAGTGTGATATGTATCAGAAGAAACACTTTCAGCATAACAGGAATGGATCTAGTTATTTTAAAATGTTTGAGAACTTTCTCAATACTTTCCCTTTATTAAAGCCGCCTTAAAGGTATTGTGACTTGATGTTGGAAATTTGCATATTTGTCACAAAATATATATATCTTATATCATTCAGCTCTGTTCGTTTTTGCAAAATAAATTATAAATATATTAAAATTTTATTCCAATTTATGGTAATTTTTTCTCTGGGACACACCCCTAGAAATCTGAGAATTTATGCAAAACTTAATGTGACGTACACGTGGGCACTGGGCATAAGGCGGAGCCTGCCTTGCCCGTTTGTTTGGTGTGTTAACTGCTTTCCATACAGATTCATTTCCTGAAAGATCGCCTCTTTTTTTTTGGTGTAACTTGAAAAATGCCGTCACGTTGTAGCGCATTTGGATGTTCTAATAGCAGTGAACAAGTGAGCCTTCACAAATTCCCAAAAGATGAGAAACTTTGCCTAGAATGGAAGTACAGAGAACTTGTGACCGATGGGTTCCTACTGAGTCTGCAGCGACCATCTTACTGCCTATCAGGTAACATCTGTAATTTCTTTTTATTCATGGAGGGTTTATTAATGAGAGTTTTGGATGATTTACGGTCTTAAAATGATATATCTCCGACGTGAACCCGACTGTCGGACGTTAGCTGCTAAGAAAATTAGCCTAGATACCGAGTCAACAAGAAGCGCTATTTATGTATTTTTAAATTATGTCGGCGCGATCAGGTAACATCTGTAGTTTGTTTTTATTCGGGGAGATTCTATTAATGAGAGTTTTGGATGATTTACAGTCTTAAAATGATATATTTCAGACGCAACCTGGATCGTGTAAACAGATAGCCGCTATCAATATTAGCCTAGATACCAGTCAACACTGAGTGCTATTTATGTATGTTTAAATTATGTCGGCGCGATCAGGTAACGTCTGTAGTTTGTTTTTATTCGGGGAGATTCTATTAATGAGAGTTTTGGATGATTTAGGGGACCACATATTCAAAATTCACTTTTTAATGTTTTTTTTTTACTCAACTTTGGGTATTTACTTCATAAAAAAACAGTCCTAAGGCCAAAAAAATGCACCCAGTGGTTTATTTACTCTAAGTAGATTTATTTATCTTTGATAAAATACAGTTCGTTTTGCACTTCCTGCGGTTTGTGACGTCACAAACCGCAGCCAACCGCAGCCACAACCCACCACAACCTGAGTCCAGCCCCTCACCTAGCAACCCCTGGTTAGGCTCAACCCACTTCTGTATTAAACACATGACTGTTGTTTTTCATGATTTCATCTCATCTTTTGTTTATATGTTCTTAATTTCATGTGTACAGCACTTTGTTGCAGCTGTTTTTTTTAAATGGCTTTATAAATAAAGTATAATTGTTATTTTTATGTTTTAGTTCAATTTTTAGTGTATTTGCGATCGCTCCCAACGCGCAGCCGGTAAAAATTAAACGAGCAGACCCCCGGCGTAGGGACCGGCGGCGACGGGACCCTCTCTTCTGGCGGATGGAGCGGAGCTTCAACTGTACAGCCTCGCTGCAGCCTCGCAGAAGCCTTGCAGCAGCGAGGACCTTCTCCTTAGGGATGAATTTACGGGAGACACTTGGTGAACTTTGTGTTGTCTTGACTGGAACAGCTAGGGCTGTGCGATATGACGATATATATCGTGGGGACGATAGAAACGTGTCTATCGTGCTACTTTCCTTCTATCATCTCTATCGTGATAAATAAGAATAAAAAATAACTGTCGCAAATAAGCTTCATATTGTGGTTTTGCGAGATGACGGCGCGGCTTTATGTTTGACGCACGCGCGGGTTTGCGACACATGCTTTACGTGGTTAAACTCGAGAGCAACAGAGACGCAGGCGCATGAAGCCGGTGTCTCAACAAGGAGAAAACAGCTGCACAGGCAGCCCAAGAAGAATAACTTTTACCAAAAAGAGGGGGAAGCTCACCTTGTTAGCTTCCATTATTTCGCTCCGCTGAAACTCGGAGACAAAATGGGTCCAGAGGACACGAACCCAGAGTCCAACCGAGTCCGAACTCGGGTCCAGTTAACCAATACAAAACAGACCAGAGACACAACAGAACCGCAATCAAACGCAACGTTTTCTCTTTTCTGTTTCTTGCTTTGTTTACTCAAACTTCAGAGCGGATTTCTTCTTCGTGAGTTTCATTAGCAGCTGTTGTTTTACCGCCACCTGCAGGAAAAATTTGGACCAAAGTAGAAAAGGAGTTGTTTGTTTGTTAGTTTATTCATTTTATAATATGAAATACAACAATTAACGTATTCATAATAGAAAAAAAAATAAAATGAAAGGTAGCAGATGAAGAATAAATCTTATTAAATCTGCTCCTTATTCATCTAATAACAGTTCAAACAATATTTTCTATAATAACAAAATAAGTAAATAACTCAGTCAATTTTCAATTCACATATATCACACATTAAATTAGATTCATTTATATTTTTTTAGCAATTCATTTTTTACCAGTTTCTTAAATACAAGGAATGATTTGGCTTCCTTAACATTTGTCATTTGGCATTAAGTCATTCCATAATCGTACTCCTTGAATTAAGGTAGATCTAGTTTCTACTTTGGTCCAAATTTCCTTGTTCTTTTTGTTCACATTCTTATAAATGTAACTATCTGTAGTAAAATAATAAAATAAAAAAACTTTGGTCCAAATTTTTGCTGTACACACACACACATCGTGTTGTATATATCGTGATATATATCGTTATCGTGATATAAAAAAGTCCATATCGTGATATATGATTTTTTCCATATCGCCCAGCCCTAGGAACAGCGATAACTCCCAAAATCGCCGCGTGCAACGAGCGGAGCTGGCAAACACCGGAAGAGGAACAAGCTAACATTAGCTTCGGATTCGGGTGGTCTAATGCTAAAAGGAGCAGCAAATTGCGGCGCGCTCAGACGGGTTTCGGTAAGTTATCTTAAGCTAGCACTAACAGTAAGTCAAATGAGTAATAAAAAAAGAGCTAATTTTAAAACAACAACACATTACAGATACTGGCTGTTACAGAGGGCGTAAACAGATCGTTGAAGGGCGTGGACTTCAGAACTCAGTATCAGAAACCGGTCGTTCAAAACGAAAGTTAAAAATGGCAGAATTAAAAAGGGTATAATTGATTATCTAAGAATTATTTTGTGTATTAAAATGAATTAATATTGTCAAGATAGCCCACAGACATAACATAAAAATTTTAAAGACCTATATGTGGTCCCCTTTAAAATGATATATCTCCGACGTGAACCGGACTGTCGGACGTTAGCTGTTAAGAAAATTAGCCTAGATACCGAGTCAACAAGAAGCGCTATTTATGTATTTTTAAATTATGTCGGCGCGATCAGGTAACATCTGTAGTTTGTTTTTATTCGAGGAGAGTCTATTAATGAGAGTTTTGGATGATTTACAGTCTTAAAATGATATATTTCAGACGCAACCTGGACCGTGTAAACAGATAGCTGCTATCAATATTAGCCTAGATACCAGTCAACACGGAGTGTTATTTATGTATTTTTAAATTATGTCGGCGCGATCAGGTAACATCTGTAGTTTGTTTTTATTAGGGGAGAGTCTATTAATGAGAGTTTTGGATGATTTACAGTCTTAAAATGATGGATCTCAAACGCAATCAGACATGCTCAAAGCCACAAAGCTCCCTGCACGTTTTTTTAAAGCTGAATCGTAAAAGTTAATAAGTTTTCCATTAATAGAGTATACAATAAAATCATTTGAGCAAGATTAAAACTTCTACTGCTTATATTGACCTTCCAAAACTGAAGACAAATCACTTAGATCAACACTAGAAATGCTGCACTCGTCTGAGTCGACAAGCTCCGCCATTACTGTTTACATGCGCGTTGAGCAGCGGCTCCCCACGGGTATGTCAAATGACGGTTTTGCGGAAGTGCGCGGAATTTTAGGGGCGTGTCCCAGAGAAATAACTACCATAACTTGGAATGAAATTTTAATATACTGTATTTATAATTTATTTTGATAAAACGAACAGAGATGAATGATATAAGATATATATGTTGTGACAAATATGCAAATTTCCAACATCATGTCACAATCCCTTTAAATATTAGTTGTCATTTGGTACCAATGTGAGTTATTTATAAACCTCGGCCTCATACTTGTAATGTCATACAATACATAGTTGCAAGTATACACTTTGAGAACACAAACAAAATGGAAAAATACTTTTAATCTACCACTGTATTTGAATTTTACATTTACTGTATTTATTATATGTATTATTATTATTATTATTATTTGTATTATTTATTTATTTATTTATTTATTTATTAGTTTTAAACACCTTGTTACAAGTAAATAGCCAACTTAAAAAATATATATATTAAATTTTAAAAAAAAATATACCACTGTATTTGAATTCTACATTTACTGTATTTATTATATGTATTATTATTTGTATTTATTTATTTATTAGTTTTAAACACCTTGTTATAAGTAAATAGCCAACTTTACATAAATAAAAAGAGATAGAGATAGAGATAGATAAGAGATAGAGATAGATAAGAGATAGAGATAGATAAGAGATAGATAAGAGATAGATAAGAGATAGATAAGAGATAGATAAGAGATAGAGATAAGAGATAGAGATAAGAGATAGAGATAAGAGATAGAGATAAGAGATAGAGATAAGAGATAGAGATAAGAGATAGAGATAAGAGATAGATAAGAGATAGATAAGAGATAGATAAGAGATAGATAAGAGATAGATAAGAGATAGATAAGAGATAGATAAGAGATAGATAAGAGATAGATAAGAGATAGATAAGAGATAGATAAGAGATAGATAAGAGATAGAT